>CM039734.1:58749860-58918466 GCA_022539455.1 Dendrobium nobile
ATATTTTCTCCATTAATATTTGCCATTTGTTATTTGTTTTGAAGGGATATTACATATGATTAGACTGTGTTTGGAATGGCTTTCTTATTACTTCTTAAAGCAGCTTACAAGCATAGAAATAAAAAAAATTAACTAGAAAGCTGCTTTAAAAACCAGTAATAAAGTCGTCCCAAGCGAAACCTAAATATCATGAATTCGAACAATTTTTTAAATACAATAGTGAGAACTAAGAAGTGGCTTTAAATGCTCTTATTTTTTCATTAAATAAAGAGTAAATCAATTATTTCGTAGATTCATATTTGAATTAGAATTTATTTAAGACATTTGCGGTGTTTTATATAGATACTTATGATATTAATATGGAGAAAATAATTTTTTTTTAAATTGTTGTGCATATAATAAATTTGTTCTTAAAAAAATTGAAAGGCTGTTTTTTAAAGCTACCACACATACAATTATATTTGTAAAAATCAACATCTCAACATCTAGAAAATAGTGAGGAAATAATAGTTAAATAGAAATATAATTACAGTATGAAAAATAAAATGGTGAAAAAACTATCCGAAATGGTATATTAGCATCATATAATAATTTGTTTATGCAATAGATAATGTGACATTTTTACGATCAGGAAATTAATTTCATATTCTTCGTCCCATATTTAAATTCTATTATTTAGTTACAAAAGAAACTCTCCAAGCGTGTTCATTTCATTTAAAAATATATATAATTTTCATTTACATATAATTCAGCTGAAATAATTAAAATATGATAACTATTTAATTTTTAAAGGTGATATTTTATTTTGATGTGATATATTATTATTTTTAGAAGTAATAATTTGTTAAATAGAAGATGCAATGTTGAAATAGAATATAGAAGCCATGTATTAACTTTTTTTTCTTAAGAAAAAACCTACACATTTATTATTGCAAATAAAATTGGTATGATATTAATTTACAAATTAACTTATTCAGATAGAACAATTTTTTTACAATAAATTACAATCAAAATCTTTTATTGCTCATCGCCTCATTTATTGTGTTAAGTACTTTTCAAATCTTATTCTTGTTTGATTTTTTGTTTGATTGCTTAACATTTGCAAATCTAAATATAAGATAATTATTTATTTCATTTACAATGATCACTAATCAATTTGTAAATAGTATTGACATGACGGATCAGAATGCAATTGTTTCACCTCGGTTGGCATGATAATATTTTTTTGACAAATAGTGAAAATTCCATGACATGGTAAAACTTTCCATCAATTTACTAATTTATTGTCAAAATAAGAGAAAAGTCCAAATCTTGAAAAGTTTTCATTGCAAAAAAAAAAAAAGGCTTATTGCAAATTTAAAAGAAAAAATTACAAGGATAAATAATTCTTGGTCGGCACGTTATACCATGTAAAAGTTCTTAGTCTTTGATAAGTGATGTAATACACAACTCTCCTTGGCCTATTGGTTGAGAGCTTAGGCTTCCAACTAAGAGATCCAAGGTTCGAGTCCATGTGTATGCGTTGTGTGTGTGAGTTTGCCTTAAATGGCCAAATGTCCCAAAAAAAAAAAAAATAAGTGATGTAATAATTTGCAAAAAAATTGAATATTAGATAACAGCTGTCACACACCTTACCTACAGAATCTATTGTTTTGGATTTTGTGATGGAAAGTTGAGGCATTATTAATTAAAAAAAAAACAAGGAAATTAAAAAAAAAATCCTCTGAATATTCTAATGTATTTTATATTAAAATTAATTTAATTAATTTAATAATCTTTAAATTTATGTTTAAATTAACACTATATATAATATTAAGTCCGTTCTTATATAAATCAAATTAGAATATCTCTACATAATTTTTTCAAAAATAATTTGATCGACTCCTTAATTTCTTATTTAATTATGTACTGATTTCATATTTACATATTAAAGCTTATCATTAATTTTTTTCTAATATTTTGTTAAAATGAATTAATAAATTCATATACATATGTATGCTACATTGCTACGATCCATTATTTAAGAATTTAGAGAAAATAAAAATATGGATAAAAAAATGGAAGGATATTTTTTTAAATAAAATAACTTAATCTTAATTTTAAAATATAGAAGATTTAGATATTACAAGTACTTAAGTGCCTCTAAAATTTTTTTGGCTGTGTTCAGCCCTAAAAAGGTTGAATTTGTGAAGTAGCATTGGCTCAAAGCGTTTGTGAAGTAGCTTTGGTTGTTGTTGTTTGGTTTTTAGGTTTGGGTTTGGGTTGTCTGCAGTGTTGAGGTGGGGGTACGATAATGTGTTTTTTTTATCTCGTGCTGCTTTTTTTATCAGTTCTCTTTCTATTGTTCAGTTCCTTTTGTCTTGCTGTGAGTTATTTCGTTGGCTTTGTTTTACACAGACGGGTGCTGATTGCTTGGCTTCTCTAGCTTGGGTGTCTGATTTTGCTAGACCTCTCCTTGATTCTCTTTTATGTCAGATGGTATTTATTTCATGTTTCATAGTTGTTTTTCTCATTTAATCGGTTTTTCCTTTCTTTGCTTTTGTGCTGTAAAAGACTGAATCAAAAAGGCATAGGCTTTGTTTTAAATGATATATTTTTAGGACTACTGATTCATTAAGGACTTCTAATCGCTTATGTTCTTTAACGAGTAGCCCCCTTCTTCTAGGCTTTTTTTTAAAAAAAAAAAAGCTTTGACTCAAAGCCTTTGAGAGTGATCGGAATCAAAATTTCAAAAGCTTAACCGACTTTGAATTGCGTTTATAGACAGTTTGAACTAATTTGGCAAAGAGCAGCATAAGTGTACACGGCATGGATTTTCAACTGCCACAAGGAAGCCATTTTGTTGCATTTTTTTTTTATTAGGGGGGAGAGGGTTACATAGCTGGCACTCAAAGTATTGAGATTTACAAATTTAGCATCTAAATTTTTATATTTACATCTTCGAGCACTCAATTAGCTTTGTTATAGTTCTCATCGAAACTCATTGAATCAACGTTGACTTGTTGGTATCTTCTTGCGAGATCATTCGCAGCTTTCTCGTCTTCATCTCACATTTCTGAACTCATAAAGGGCTCCTCCGTTAGGATTTAATGGAGACAACAAATAATTCGATCATTTCCAAAAGACATACCAAATCATCGAGATAGGAAATAAGGAATCCATTTTGAAGCATATTTGAATCCATTGAAATGCCGAATCAAGGGTCTTTAATCTTCCACGTTTGAAGCGGCATTCTCCAAGAGAGCGAGATACATCTTCTTTTCACTCAAGATGGAAAATGAGGGAAATGAGAACTTAACCGCTTCAACTGGGGACCACGACCTTTTTATTCTTTTAGTGTAAATATTTTATTTTAGTCCATCATTAAAATAAAATAAATACCCTGCCTCTACACAAATTAATTTCATACAAATTTAATTGAGATGCCACATAAGTCAAATAATAATTTAATGCTTAAATAGATCACGAATTTAATTGACTTAATTTTAGATAGCTTCTAATGTATAAAACTTTATTTATATGTATAAATATATGCATCAACATATAAAAATTTCCCAACATCCTGCACATGCTGCCTTGACTCCTATCCCATCAATGACTTTTTCTGGTGAGTTCTTATGAGAAGAAGGAAAAATTATTAGGTGCAGAGTGCGCACCGTCCGCACAAGTACTTGGTACCTAGCGGTACCCAACGGTACCGAGTGCGGGTATCTAACGCCGAATAATACTTGTGCGGACGATTCTCCCCGTCCGCACTCCGCACCTAATAATCTCTCGTAAAAGAAGAGGGGACAAGGCGCAAAGGTCATAATGAGGGGAGTTTGTTGGTTTCTTCGCCTACGAGCTCCCATGAACGGAAGAGAAAATGTGAATGGCAACTAACAAAATGAAGGGATTAGCAATTTTAAGGGAGGGAAGGTGCTATTTTTTATTTTACTTTAATATTTTTGGTAGTATGAATGTAAATAATAAAGTTTTAATGTGAAATATATAAATCACTCCTTTTTTTCAAATGCCCAACTCCATGATATTAAAAAATTATATTTTTTTATATTCTTCAAAATTACATCGATGTAGCATTCACGAACTTTGGACAATATGTGCAATTGGATGCAATTAGAAATGTTTATTATTCATGCAATTAGAATCTTACTGGTATTATTATTATTCTTGTTATTATTAAAACTTAAATCCAAAAATAAATTTTATGTCAAAATCCACAAGTTAAATATTTAGTTTATCAATCAATGGCTTTTACAATGGTGGTTGCTCTCAGAGCACCATGTCGATCATCAATCGACAGCTCTGACCATTGATGATTTGTGTATGTTGATTGGGCAAATCCGAGAGGGATTATTTTTGATTAATTCTTGATCAAAATAGGTCATGATCTAATATGATTAGCACCATTTTTTTTTTTTAGCACCAAATGAAATCTAACACAAGAAGTAACAAATAACTTCCTCGCTCAATGTGCTATCATTATTTCTTATAAAATTAGCACCATTTTTTTTAACTTATGCTTCCTTGTGACGAAAATAAAATCATCATCCGATAGAGAAGAAGATCACCAAAGCATTGTGATGAATTCTTTAGAAGACAAATTACAATTAGAAATAGTACCATCTCTAATAAATTTTCTTCACAAAGTGGACTGATTAGGAAGAAGAAACTACTAGGGTTACACTTTGAATCTTTAATAACCATCTTGAAGTATAACATAGGATGTTGACATAAAGAATGCATGTTTTAAAAATGAACAGTGAGAAGAATGGAAATTGCCACTACTACTCGGTGTGCAAAATAAGAGATTATGTTTCATTTGAGACAATTTTTTATTGCTTTCTAGTACAAAATTTTTAGTTCAAGAATTTTTTATGCTAAAAAGAAGCTTTAGAAAACAGTAAGAAAACTATCACAAACGAAGCCTAAGGCTCACAACTCGATAAGCTGCACTCTCAAGCTCGATAACGAGTTGAGCTCAACCAGTCTGTGAGCTAGCTCGGCTCACTTATACTCCTAACTTTATCAATTTGAAGATGTAGTTTCTTCTAAAATTAATCTATAATAGATAAAGAGGAGTCCAGCGCATTCTTTCATCTTCAAGATATGCTTTTATTTTTGTTGAACAATGCTGTCCTTTTCTCCCAAAGAGGTTCGTAGTTCTTTTAATTGCGACAAAGGATATTTTTTAATTATTTATCGGTAGCAGCACTATCTTAATAAGCCATTTTTTAATTTAAAAAAAAAAACAATCAGATAAACTACAGTTCTTACCATGGCTTTAGCTGCCAGAAGAAGTAATTCAAAAAATAAAATAAATCTTTTTTTAATTTATTAAAGAAATTTCTTAGGCTCTTCACTATCATTAATTATCTAATCACTCGTATTAGTGTCATCTTAATTTTTTATTACAAAAATATAGTGACCCATCTTATCAGACAGTTGTTTCATTTGCAAATATTAAAAACAAACAAACAAACAACTAAACAAATTTTACTTGATTACCACGCAAGTAGAAGGGATCTTTTCAAACCCATTTACTTGGAGAAAAAGCACGTTAAAATATAAAATAAATGCTTCATTTTCTATGTCTAGATATTTCTAGATCGACCAAAAGAAGTTTCTAGACCTATTTTATAAATTTTGTCAAAAGATATATATATATATATATATATTATATATATATATATATATATATATATATATATATATATATTTATATATATATATATATATATATATAAATTCTAAATCATTTATAAAATATCATAGTGACTTTTTGAAATAAAAATAAAAAAAGGTCAATTATATCATCTCCAACCAAGCTGTATATGGGGATATGTCGTCCACCATTCGCTCCATTCAAAAGCTAAATCGTATGTCAAAATTCGGAAGGTGAACAGTGTGATTTCTTTGTTACAGATTTGCCTAAGAAGTGCGCGAAAGAGGAGAAATTAACCTTCGCAACGGGATCAAGAAGCGCACGAAAGAGGAGAATTACTGCATTTTAGAGTTTTACTGTATTTTGGAATAGAAAATGAATTTTTCAGTCGGAGATGCCCTTAAAGTCAAAGATGGGAAACAGCTAATGTCTTTAATTATTATTAAAATAGCTTAATTAAAAGGTTCATTTAGATACTGGTCTTATTCTGAACTAAACGCACTGGAGCAGAAATGTATTTTTAAATATTAAAATTCTTTTTTTTATAAAATATATAATGGCTTGTATTGACGAATTTCACCTACAAATATAGTTTTACTAATTTTTTTTTAATTAATTTGATCTTGAGTGCATATAATATAAGAGGATGGCCAGTTGTATTTCACTAATATATTGAAGTATTTTGCAATTATCTTAAAATCATTATAGTGACAACTGGAGTAATATTGGAAAATTTTTAATTAAATTTGTTTAAAGAGTTTTTTTACTGCTTTATTTTTAAATAAAAATCATAATTTTTATTTAACCACTATTATTATTATTTTTAAAATAAATTATACTAAAAAAGTTATTTTCTACAATAATTTTAAGAATTACTTTCTCTACCGCTGATTTCCAAAGAGTGTAGATGAGTAACAATTGTAGGCTTCAAAATGACGAAGGCCCATCCGAATCACAAGGGATCGATGGGCCACACTAAGGCCCAATAAAATGTTTTTGTTGGAGAAATAGGTTGCGACTGTTTTGGATTAAGAAAATAATGCTTGTTAAAAAAATAATTAAATGGTTTAATGAATTAAACTAAGACATGCTAAAATCCAAAGGAAAAAATTATGTCAAAATATCTTAATTAAATTTTAAATTTTTAGTTTGAATGAATTTTAAAGTCATTAAATTTTCTTTGAGATGAATACAATATAATTTATTTATATATTGATCCATATTAACATAATATATGTGTTAAATAAATATTTAAGTCATTAAATTTTCTTTGAGCTAAATCCGGCCAAACGGCCTAAAATGCAAAACCAAATCTCACGATAAATGAAAGCGGCCGTAGACGGCCTTTTCGTGATAAATCCCCAATTTTTGAAATCCTATTTTTAGCTGAATTTACAAAATTTGTTAGCTCCAAAGGAAGAGACTGCTTGTTAAATCCATTATATAGCCAAACATTCACACAGGATTTAATAGGATTCATCAATGTTACCAAATAATTTTCAGGATTTAAGCCTATCAAGATTTATGAAATCCGGATTTAGCGGATTTATGAAATCCTACTTAAATAAAACCCTGGGTGCTACCAAATAGCCCCTTAAGGTCTATTTGAAATAGCTGAAGTGTTTTATAAAATTATGAAGTTATTTATAGGGAAAACAAAATAAATCTTTGTCTTTGAACAATAGATGTATGTCTTGGAGCTAAACTAATTAAATCTTTATGTTCTCTGTTTTGTCTGATTTTTCTTGTGTTGTTTTCTAGCCTTCTTAAGAGTATCCCGAGTGTTAAATTGAAAAAAGTTATGTAGCTGAGGAGGAAATAGACATGCATCAGAGCTTCATAAGGAGGCACGAGGAAATGTACCACATGAGTTGGCTACTCAATGAGAAGGCAGAAAGAAGGTGATCAACAGACGATGAAGAAGAAAGAATATTCACTCTTATGAGAGGAGAGTGAATTACATTTTTTTTTTTGTAGAAATTCACCGAAGGGCTTACGCATTTCATCAAAAAATACATCACAGGATCCTTAAAGAACAAAAGCTCTCTAAAAAAATAAATTTTGAAGAAAAACTATTGAGATAATGGTCCTATCTAAAATACAAAAGATTAGACAATAAAAAAGAAACGCCAAAAAGATCCAATGATAGTCATCCAAGAACTCGCACAAGAAAAGGGGAATAAAAATCAAACTTCTTTGAAGCGTGTGTTTTTGGAACATGATGAAGAAATGTGCCTCAACTGGCTTATTGTACTTGACCCGATTCTATTTGGACCGATTAGGTTAGAGCCACAACATCCACCCATAATTAGGCTTTGTTTGGAACGACTTTCTTACTGCTTCTTAAGCAGTCTGCCTCTATCTGTGCGCCCATCTTAATGAGAGAGAAGGGGCCTGAACTAGTTGATTATATTCGATCCGATAAGGTTCAAGCTATCCAACATAATTTGACTAAGATGTTTTGTGCCATTTCAAATATCTACATCATAAAACTTTGCATCATTGGGAATTCGTTTGATTCTTAAAATATTTTTTTAAGCTGTAATCTTCTTCATGAAACTAATATATAACAACAGCCAATTACCTGGTCAAAAAAATGCAGGCAAGCTTCAGAGCACACTACATCCTAGCAACCACATTCTGCATTGAGGTCTTCTTCACAACCCCTCTAGAATACAATTCACCTACTAAATCCACAGCCGCATCACCAAAACCTTCATGAACCAAGCCCTCAATGAGAATCATGTAGGTCGATTCAGTCGGCATGCACCCCCGCGAAACCATGTAGGCATAGAAATCAATTGCCCTGTCTGTCTCCCTAGCCTTGCAGGGCCCCAAAATCACTGAATTATAGATGATTGCTGTAGGCCTTATGTGCAGACCTTGTAGCTCAAGAACCATGTCAATGGCCTCCTCAACCCTCCCTTCTCTACTAAGTCCTGCTACAAGCGAAGAGTAAGTGATCGTATCAGCCTTCAATCCCTTTCCTTCCATCTCCTTAAATAGCCCAAGAGCCTCATCAGTTTTACCGACCTTCGACAACCCGTCAATCACGGCATTGTAGCTGATAAGCACCGGCCTGCAACCCCTGCTACTAAGCTGGCTGAGCAGCTCAACTGCTACATCAACCTTCCCATCCTTACAGAGTGCAGTAAGCAAAGTGTTGTAGGTCACAATATCAGGATAACATCCCCTTGAAACCATTATATCCAAATACTCAATGGCCCTATCGATCTTCTTGTCCTTGCATAATCCATGAAGCAAAGGATTGTAGCTCAGGGAATTGGGAGTGCAGCCATGTTCAGGCATCTTCTCCAATATATCCATCGCCCTACCGATCAATCCTTTGCGGCACAAGAAGTTGATGAGAATGTTGAAGGTGACAACACTGGGATTGCATCCCTTACTTACCATATCTGATAACAAGTTCTCAGCGTCCATCCACCTTCCTGTGCTGCACATACTTCTTAGAATTATATTATGAGTGATGACATTAGGGTTGCAGCCGTAGGATGGCATGTTGTTCAAGAACTTAATGGCGTCATCCAATCTTCCTTCTTTGCAGATGCCATTGATGACCACATTGTAGGTGACTACATCCGGGGCGCATCCCTTTGCGCGCATTTCGTCGAGCAGCTTCATTGCATGACCCACGCCACTCTCCTTGCAGGTGGCTTCAATTAAGATGGTGTAGGTGAAGACATCTGGAGCGCAGGCTCGGTGGAGCATATGGTCGAGCACCTCGAAGGCTTTGTCGAGCTTTCCCACGCTCGCAGAGGCTTTGGAATATGGTGTTGTAGGTGACGACGTCGGGTGGGACGGACATACGGTGGAGGAGGTTGAGGGCTTCGTCGGTTTCGCCGGACTTGCAGTAGCCAGAGATCATGACGTTGTAGGTGATGACGTCGGGAGAGGCGCCGGAGGTTTCGATGATGTCGAGGACGCGGCGGGCGGCGGCGGTGCGGCCGGAGCGACAGAGGCCGCGGATGAGGCTGGTGCAGGGGATGATGTCAGGGGGGTCGGTGCCGCGCAGGAAGATGGACTCGAGGAGGCGGAGGGCGGAGTCGAGCTCGCCGTTGCGGACGAGGCGACGGAGGACGTCGTTGCCGGCGGCGTTTCCGGAGAGGTTGGCGGAGGAGAGAGAGGGGTGGCCGTTGGAGAGGGTGGATGGAGTGGGGGTGGAAGGGGAAGAGAGTTTGCTTCTGCTGGATCTTTTTGGGAAGGAGCTGGTGGTGAAGTGGGTTGCATTGGAGTTATGGGGGACTTTAAACCTGAAATTGTAGTCGACAAGAGAAGGGAAGGTCTTTGTTGGAGCTAAAATATCCATTTTTTGCCTCGTCGTTTAAGAGAGAGGGAGTAGGTTGGTTGATGGGGGTTTAGGGTTTTGGAGAAGGGAGGGAGAAGGGGTTGGAGGTTAAGATAGACCAGCGGTTCACCGTAACGCTGCGAGAGGGAGAGCCAGCAGTGAGATTGTGAGAGAAGGCCGGATGTCGCGTGAAAATCAGCGGTCGTCTCTGAGAAGATAAATGATTTCTTTTTGGGAATTTTGAGGGCAGATCCCTCGATTGATGTTTAAAACGAGCAGATTAAAGTGAATAAAGAAAGTGATACATAGGACCATAAAAAAGTCCAAAACCAAAAAATAACAAAATAAATAAAAAATATAACTTACCGAAATTGTCAAAAATAAAAATATCATGACGCTTTCAAATGGGCTCAAACGAAGTGGCAGCAGGGCCTGATTGCCCAGAGGTCAACTCAAGGAGGCAGTCGGAGGAGATAAGCATTCATCATCGTCCTTTCAAAAAATTTCCATCCCAGCAAAGACAACAGTCGAAAAACCAGGGGAGCAAATCAGGAACCAACAGGTCGGAAAGCAGCCAAGGGGCTGAAACAACTAATGCAACATATTTGAAATATAAAAATTCCTCCATGTTTGAATTTTGCACGAAATAGCCTTTTTAATCTTTACGGTCAAAGTGGCGTGACACTCATAATCACCACCAAAGATGTGATCATTTCTAGCCCTCCAGATGTGATAGATAACAGCACAACATTTAACAGATAGTAGCTAATCCGACAAGCGGAATCCCTTGTTCAAAAATGCTACCAAACACCTAGTGAAGGTTCGACCTTAAGAGGAAATCACCCAGCCACGACGGAAGAAATCTTAATAGTATTGAATGTGAAGTTACATTCAAAGAAAAGGTGGGAGTGTGATTCAGTCTCAAAAAAAAACATACACATCAAATTGGGAGAATGAATCCCAAGGGAGGCAAGAATGTCAGCTGTTTTTAGTCCACCATTAAAGCTAACCTTGAAAAAGCCAAAAAATGCAGAGCAGACTTTTTAAACAAGATAAAATTGTGCCAGGAGACGGCTCAAGATGGGAAAAATACTGCAAATGAAAGTTTTTAAAAACGAAACTGCATAAGTACCCATGCAGACATAAGAGTGGGGGAGAAGGAAGCTGCTTGATACAAATGGCATGGAGTTTTGGAGTCAGGGGGTTTGAGTGGTCTCCTTTCTGGCTACGCTGTCTCCGAGTCCTTCTATGGTCCTTATTGTGGATTCAGAAACCATGTTAACACCAACATCACCTTAAGGGCAAATAAAAATGCAATTGTATATGATAGATGGGGTTCAACCATTAGGCCCACCCAGCAGGTTGAAAAGTGTGCCAAACCAACACTTGGAGGTCAACCTTTTTTATTGCCAGTGGTTAGATGTACCTTGGAGCGGGTCTAGGTTGGGACCTATATCTTGGCTGGTATGTTCGCGGTTAGGTGGTCCTAACAGTTTGGAGGAATGTTTGGTGGAACATTGCTAAAGGGAATTTGTTTTGGTAGGTGCATGTGAGGATGGATGTGTCGTAGAGCATATTCGGGCATTTTTGCTTTGGTGGGAGTGGGTTTGTTTACTAGGACGAGTCTGGACGTGGTGAGTAGAGAATGATTCGTTAGAGTGAATTTAAACAATGGATGGGTGTGCACTATTACCATAAGTTGATCTGGGGATTGTGGGTGGTGTGCATGTAACGTCATTTGTGTGCAAATTCCTTTAGCTTGTTTGATTGCCTCATTGGACATAAGTTTTTTAGAGCACATTCCGGTGGATTAGTTTTGCAAACAATTCTTTCGGTTGGAATGAAGCCCCTAAATCCAATAAGTATATTGTGTTGATACAAGTGCTTTTAACTTTTTATATTCTTTTTTTTTTGGTGTGCATGCCAAAAAAACCAGTGTTCTGAGTGTGTTAAGTGCGGGGAGTGGGGGGGGGGGGGGGGCCGGGGGGGCGGGGGGGGTTGGGGTTTTCTGTTTAAGGGCCGTGGTGGGTGATGGGTGGGACTGTGGGAGTATTAGGGGGTAATTGTTAAAAGTTAGAGGGTGGGGACAGGCGAGTCGGGGAATATAACTGTCAGTGCGGTCATGTGTGGGTATTCCCGAGATACTATTTGGCCGGGTGCTAAGTGTCTGGGTCTTTTGTGGATTGGGGTTGTGGTGTAACTTTGGTGTATCTCTGGACTTGAATGGTATAATAGGTTCGGGTGGGGCACCAGTTGTAGGTGTGGTCGACAGGTCTGGGGTCCCGCTGTTGGGTATGGAGTGGTGTGTGGGAGCATGTATTTGAAGGTTCTGGTATGTGTATTATGTAGATGGATTGTGGGGGGAGAAGCTACATTACGGGTGTTGGGGGTTGAGTGTCGGGGTGTTGGGGGGTTGGGTCGGGGTGTGGGATTGGGTTATGAGTGGCGGGGTGATCTTGCGATTTGTTCAAATCCGTCTTGGGGTGAGTAAGAAAATTTGAAGTGAGGAGAAAAATTTTATTGTGGAATGAGATTCATGCAAATATAGAATTATTGCATGTTGGAAAAATTTTGATTAACTTGATTCCAAGGATATATTTTCCGTCTTGTAATAGAAAATTTATATTGTGACTTTGTGCAATTTTGATTAGAGGTAATAGGCTTTATTTGAGGTTTACACAAATTCAACCTCTCCTTTTAATTTTTTCAATAAATAGCGAGATTAACTTTTGTTTAGGCATGACATAGAGAGTGAATTCATGTAGGATAACAATTTGTGGTTTTGGATATGATTGGTAGTGTTGTTATGAACAAATATCGAAGGTTCTTTTAGCGCTATATCGATTGACCTATACGAGTAGAAGGGCGGGGGTCATGGTGGTATTCAGTTCTGAGAGTTTATTAATAGGTGAGTCATAGTTGGGACATGTCATTAACATAGACTTTAGTAAATTGTTTTGGTTCGATAGGTGGGCTGGTCGCAGGGCGCTTGAGCTGTGTTTGAGTTTTACATTGTTCTTTTTATTCTTGTTACGTGTCATACATGCGTAGTGCAGTGGGGAGTTTGGGCATTTGTTGGGTTGTCATTGCTGGATAGTAGTGGTGGCAGTGTTGGTAGTAATTGTGTTTTTCTATTCATATGGCTCTTAGCTTTTTTTATGGGCTGTTAGTGGGTATTAGTTGATAATTCGGTTCATTTGATCTTTTGTAGCTTGAAATCCATACCTGCGTCGGATGGTCGAACTGGTTCCCCGAAAGGAATTGCAGTTTTTTTGGTGAGCGTGTAATGTGGATAGCTTGGAGGCTGGGTATTATGTGGATCGTGTTAACAGGGAGGGTGCTGTGCCTTTTTAAGTTGTGGTCATGACTATTAAAGGTCGGGTGTCTGGTTGGTACTACAATTTTTAGTGGGGGGTTGAATGTTAATGGATCGAAAACGATTAAGCGGGAAATAGTTCTTGTTTGGAAATGTGGGAGTAACACTTAGAATGGTTTGCGCCAATATAAAAGCAGTGTGGTTATTTGTTTATAGTGACAGAAGGGTTGCAAGCATTCGACATTATGCATATTGGAGCGTTGATTATTTGATTTTTGTTTTGTTAGGTGTTGGATGATTAATGCGGCGGGGTCGAGACTGATTTTTTGAGGTTTTGTTAGTTGAGGTGAGGTGTTAGTGTATCTGGATTTGACAAGAGTGTGTGTGTGTCGTGTGTGTGTGTGAGGTGTAGTGTGTAGAGTGTGTGTGGTAGTGTGTGTGTGTGTTAGGTGTGTGGACTAGGTTTATATGGGGCGGTCTCCACGGTCTATCATCGATCCCTTTTTAGTGTTAGGGGGCGACGCGGAGCGTGTGAGATGTGAAGGTGGGGTGGGGACATTTTCTGGGGGGGTTTTAATTTGAGAGGGTTTTGATGTAATCAGGTCTAGTAGGGGGTTAATGTCTAATTCATGAGTTGATCGGCGGTGGATGATTTGTAGTATGGGAGTTGGCGTGCGTGTTTTATCTGCTACGGCTACTGGTTGTTCAGTGATCTCGTACCTGTCTTTGGTTTTGTATAGAGAGGGTGGTTATTTGTATGCATCCGCTTGGTTAGAGTGAATTATGGCACAGGACAAATGGCGGGGGTTATACGGCTGGCATGGATATGTGTTATTCAAGTAGGTGGGTTCGAGAATTCTTGATGGCACATGCAGGGGTCTAACCGAGAAAGAACGATTGGATTGCACATTCTGTATGGATGGGTTGTGAGAGTATATTTGGGGGATCAGGTTTAGATGATTTATGAAAAACTGAATTCTGAAAGGTTTAACTGTGTGTAATCCATATAACTATATTTAAAGGCATTTTCCATTTATCATCTCAAGTTCTAACTCTCATATAATATCATAATGTTTCATAAAATAAAAAAAAAAGGTCCAAAACACATTTGCATTCAATCGTAGAATTTAGAGCCCCAATATTTGCCTTAAATATAATCATAAATCTAAAATTACATACATGCGGAAAATATTGCATGGCGAAGCCATCCAGAAACTATACAGTATGGATATTTATCTGAAATCTCTATGAATAGCTTAAAACGGAGCTCAAGGACTCTACTCAGATGCACTGTTCTCAAATTCGCAGAAAGGCTTTATCAGGCAATCTTCTTGGTTTTTCAGTTTGCTTCTCATATATTAACCATGGAGGCACAAAGAATCCAAATGATATAATAATGATAGTAACATTAACATTACATCCGGAAAGTTGCAGCCTTCTGCTGATTCAAGTAGAGTTCTTCAACCTTCCAAAGGATAGAAGGAAGTTGTCAGAATAAGAAGAAATTTGGTAAGGAAAAAGACAGCAAGATCCGAGTCTAAATTTTTTTCAGGGAGAGATCATCCAGGTTAACTTTAGAATGCAAATGTCGTATACCGGAGTGCTGGAGGGCTTACTATTCCACAGCAATATGATTTTTACCTATAACAAATTCACTTGTGAGACAAACAACCTTTCACCTGTTAATATCATTGTTATTTTTAATCTGCTTTTGATATTACCTGCAGTACGAAGAAAGTGAGTGACCCCGCCCAAGCTGTGGAATATCTGCGAATTCTACAATGCATATCTAAGTTGTTACCTGGAGGCTAAACATGTTTATGATCATTGAAGCTTATAGTTTGTTCATGACTTAAATTGTGTTTGAGAAGAAGCCTGTATCTCGCAATCAACACCAGCACACATTTTAACATAGAAAGAGGTTTCCTCTTGGGCTTTCTTTTCTTTGGATCCGCATCTTTCTTCTTCTCACATCAATTTCCTCTATAAAGCTCGACATCTCCGACTCTCGACAATGGAATGGATGTGCAGTATTGCTTTGTAACCAGCAGTGAATATAGCCTGGGATGGCATCTGATCATAAGTTAATTTCCCTGGTGTGCATTGCTTACTTTATATTGAAAAAATTCCCCAATTATTTACTTTGAAATAAGTGCAATATAGGGAAATCAAGCACATCTCATATTGCACACTTTTCAAAGCACATACAAGAATGTTATAGCCCATCCTGACCAGATTTTGGTGAAGAAATCCCAGCCTAAATTTTCCCTACTAATATTAAGATAAAATTATTAAATGTCAAAAAACTACTCACATATCGAGAAGCTCTAGAATTTGCAGACTGAGCATTAAATTCAAAAACTGCATTAACGGATTAAACTGCAAGAAAAAGGTATTTACTACATTCACACCTAAAAAATAAATGCAATTCACAAATGCAATATGCAAAGGAGACCAGACAGTGCATTGCAAATGCCATTGGCAAATCCATTGCAATACGAATCTCAGTCATTTGATAGCTGTGCATAAAACTGTAAATCATCTTGCCACACTAATTCTTATAATTTTATTTTTTTCCTCATCGTTATTTTCAGTAAGTCCTGAAATCTTCTGATTCGTAACATTCTTTGAGAGAAAATTTTGAGCTATGAGAAGGGCAGTTGCATCAATTCCCCCAGCCCTACATGGCACTCCAAAAATTGACTTACAAAGCTGTTTCTTACTCAAAAATTCAATTAAAACATCTCTTTTCAGAACAAATTCAAATGGGGAGTACAAACACATTAATTTGAGCAAGGAAACAAATGATTTATCTATGTAGGGTTACATTAATGTTTCAAAACCAATGGCTTCATCATGCATACAGATGTTGGCATGGTTCTATAAGTCCAATGCTTTAACAAGAACAAGAAATATACTAAAAAGGTGAACTTCTGCCTTTAGATTATTTAAAAAACTGCTGCACTCTTGTTCTAAATAAACATATTGTATTTTTACATTAAATTCTGGCACCTGTTGAACCGTCCCCCATGGTTAAACTGCAATTTTCAAATGCATTCAACCCACTAGCTGAGAAATTAGGGAAACAGTCCGCATTAAAATTAAATCTATCAACAATCCCAATGCAATTAATGTAATGGTTAAATATATCATAATCATTAGAAATCAAACACTATTAACCATATCTAACAATAGAATCAGAAACAGAAGAACACTGGGTGCCATACGTATATTTCCTTCAGTATCTAATGCCTAAGCCAAAAAAAATTACCACTAGCCACTTAATACTCAAGATGTTTTTTTCATTCTAATGGATTGCATATAGGCATTAAATAAAAAAATAATTAAGATGGAAAAAGAAAAATTAGATACAATTACACAATAGCCTTCAAAGATCCAACATACCGCACTTGAAAGTACAAACCAGACAATATGTCTTCTTCTTCTACTCCAGTCACTTCACCCTGAATTTTCACCAGGCCCAGCCCGTCTTGTCTTTTTTTCATCACAGATATGGCAAGCACTTTGACTTGGCCTGCACAGAAGAACAAACGATGAAGACTATAATCTATAATGCAACGCTTGTTCAAAAAGGAAGGGAGGTTAATCATGTCAGCTTAAAAAAAAAGGGATACTTTATTTGGCAGACCAATAAGCTATCACCTCTTGTATGGTTCAGACTCAATCTTTCCCATCAATACAGTTCCCATGTCCTTGTATTTATCAATAATTGGCATCCTGTAAAACAAATTAATTTATAAGTTATGGAATAAGAGGATGGTAAACAAAAAGATTATTTCCCTAAAACAATGAAGGGGGACAAGAAGCTGAGATGGTACCTAATAGGCCTTTAGGATTCTTAATGGAATTTCAATAGAATCCAAGACTTCAAAAAGACTGGCCCATCCCACCAACTACAAACTTTCTATCCACTCTGCTTGCCATATTGATTCCACCAAACCAGATATAGGGAGAAAATGAACATCTGCTAGGAATTCATAGCAAACAAGTTTTAATCATATCATCCTTACAATAGATTGATTAAGATCACTCTATACATTGTAACCACTGGTGAACCACAAATTAAAATCAAGTATGGATTTAGATATGAATTAATACTAGTTATACTTATAATTTTTAATGAAGATTGTAGAGTAAGAATAAAGATTTATAGTATAAACTAGAACCTCACTTGATCATTCAAAATAACTTGTAAGGTTAGCAGGCACTAAGTTGAAAATTAGTTCAAGAGAATCAACACTACATCGTATACAAAAATGTAAGACTGCCGATCATAATAATGCTAATGCATGTTTATGACCAAATAATAAAATAAGTAAGACTACTGCTCAAAAAAATAATAATAATAAATAAATAAAAAAGTAAGACTACTGCTCATAATAAATTTAAAGTACATATATGTTTAAGGTAAAACAAATAAAGAAAGAACTTGCAGGGATAAAAAAACAACACTTCCAAAACAAAAAGACTGAAAACTTATTCCTTGGTAAACAAAATATAAAGGTTACGTACATAAAAATTCAACATAGATTCTTCAACAATCTTAATTAAAAAAATGTTACACTACTTAAAAATTGTTAGCCAAGGAAATCACATAAGCATATGGCAGGGTCTCTCCAACCAATCAACCTAAGAAAAAACAAATATATATAATAAGAAACCAGCAACATTAATGATCAAAAAACTGAAACCAATGCTCCAACCAATAAACCTAAGAAAAAACCAATATATATAATAAGAAACCAGCAACAATAATGATAAAAAAACTGAAACCAATACAGAATTCAGAAAATCCATCAGACGTGAAATACCTGAGGAAAAAGGAGTTGGGAGGGGTCTGACGAAGTTAGTACAACAATTTCTGCAAATTTTGTTGGGTGTTAACTGAGAACGTAGCTAGGAAAGGTTTCAATGAATTGGTATCATACAGGTTCTTTTTGGCAGACAGGGCAAGGCAATTATATAGGCATACCAAAAGAATGGGTGTTAGCTTATACTACTATTAAAAACCTGCTTAAATTTCCAGAGCAAAAATCTTAGAAATTCAGATTTACTTGTAATATAAACTACTAAATGTCCTTTATTAATTATTTCCATTTAATTGTAAACAGACCCTTATTGAATGTCTTCGCTCAATCCATCCATTCAATTAAAACGGTCTTAACAGGAATTGCTAATCACAAGGAAAAAAGTTGACCAGCAAATTTAAATTTAAGTCAATAATTAAGCACATTTGTACGTTTAATTTAAATTGAAAAGGAGAATAACAATTTTCTAATAAAAATTAAAGCATTTTGATGATCTAATTTTAAATTCAAACCATACTTAATCCACAATCATAAAAGTTCATTCTAAATTAAACTCTATACACCTTATTATATAGTACATAACGAGCAACACAACAGAAACACACAAATGAACTCTGGTTTTTTAAAACCTATTTCAAAAGACGTTTAGAACCTTGTTTAAACAAGTAATTTCAAGCCACACTTGAGATCCAAGCACTCTATCAAAATGGCTTGAAAAACATTTTGAAAAAAAAAAACAAAATGACTCTTAAGATAATATCATTTATTATTTATATTATTTTCATTTGCAAGATAATTTATGTTGATAAACAAAGTAGATTATTCGTCTAAATTCAAATAAATATCCGTGACTATAAAGGGTTATCCCTCATATTTGACTTACCAGTGTTTTGGTCTAAAAGAAATTTTGGTGGGTGTTTTTCCAAATTCTTTTATGTTCAGTATATCTTCTCTGATTAATAAAATATTAAATAATTATTATTATAGAAGCATATTGCATTTATTGAGAATTTGACTCTTCAAAGGACAAAATACAAATGGAGAAAAAGGATTCAAGTAGCCCACCCCACTTAGTGGTGGGATAAAGGCTTGTTATTGTTGTAATAAGGATATTGCAATGACTCTGAACAAGTCATTTGAATGAGACCACTCATATTAACCCAATCTGAGCATGCAGTTGGTGCAGATTAATAGCTATGAACTTACGAGCACAGCACAAAGAATATGTGCTTAACCAGTATGGACATATGAATGCTGAATTATAACTAGGAGCCCAAGTAGATGGTTGTTGGGTCCATCTGAATAAACGAGGAGAGCATTAAGCAAAACTGCGTAAGCAACCAACCAACATATAGAATCAGCTCAACCTAAACAAAGAAAAAAGACCACTACAGCACTCCCAGAGTCATGCATCACTAGTGCAATCCAAGTTACCAGCTACGGCAGAAAACATCTTGGAGAAGCCAAACCATGGCACAGTGCAAAAAAGCTTATGCAGTTTACCAATAAGGAGTGCACAGCGTAGATGCACAAGAACATGAACCAACAGATAAAATGGCTCAACCTCCAAAATCTAAAAAATTTAAATCCCTATTAAAGTGTTGTCGCACTCTTAACAAACAAGAGCAACAGTATGTCGCATATTTAACAGCCAAGAAAGTGGACAAATGAGAAAACAAACCATGGTTTTACAGATGCAAAAATACTTTATTATTTTTTCCCATAACATAACAAACTGAGGTAAAATAAGACGATAAAATAGCATTTAAATTTTCCATAGCACATTCAGCAGAGAGTAAGCACTAGATTAATTCATGAGAAATAGCCAACACTACCTTTCCTAGCATTATAACCCGATGACTTGAGGAAAGGAATCATCTTTGTTTCTATCTCATCATATCTGGAAGGAACAAAAAAAAACAACAAATAGAGCCAATCAAGATGAGTTTAAGAAAACCAACTTTCCACCAATAATGGGAGAGAAAAAATGCACCTTTCTTTGGCCCAATTCACCGTAGGTTCATCCATTTTATTGACAACCACAACTAACTTTGAAACACCCAGTGTTTTTGCAAGTTGAACATGCTCACGGGTCTGCCCTCCCTTCTCATATCCAGTTTCAAATTCACCTTTTCGTGCGGATATGACCTAAAATTAAGAGTAAAAGTTTTCTCAACAGACTTCTAAAATGATACCCAACAATGTGGTTGCTAGCATTTGCTTACTAGAACTCCAACGTCAGCCTGAGATGCACCACTGATCATGTTTGGCACGTAGCTTTTATGTCCCTGTGTGAAGAAGTGAGTAGACATCCTATGGCATAAGTTGTCAAGAAAAAAATTGCAGAGTGATACATAATGAAGAAAAGAAATTATGGATCTCAGTTAATTCAATTTTATGTTTCTTCATCATCTGCATAAGGTTTTTTTAATTGTGTTGACCTGATACAAAAAAAGAGAAAATCAAAATCCCATACCTGTCGGACAACCCGCCCTCGTCGCACTCGTCGCAGGTCGCTCGCCCACTCCGATCGTGCTCACTCTCGCGCCTTTAAATGGCCGCTAAAAGGAGGCCTTCGGCCTCTCTTTCACGATCACTCTCTCTCTCTCGAAGCTGTCCGACTACGCTCGTTCGACGACTTTCCTTTCCCTGTTGGATCGGAAGTTACGAAGCTTTAATCAGAAGCAACGATTGGAGCTTGTGGTTGTGAAGGTACCTCTCTCCTCTTCGTGTGCTTCTTCGACCTCCTTCGTTGGCGTTCGACTTTGGCTCCCTCGACGACTTTCTCTTCCGGCCGGATCGAAAGTTCCGACATTTTGATCGGAAGCCAGAACGGGAGCTTGTGGCTGTGAAGTTAACTTTCTCCATTTCGTACACCTTCGGCTCCATCGCTGCTGTCCGACCTCGCTCGTCCGACGGAAGTTACGACATTATGATCGGAAGCAACAGCGAGAGACTGCTCGCTGCGAAGGAAATTCTCCCTTTTGCCTTGCTTCTTCGGCTTCTTCGTAGCTAATCGACATCGTGCCTTCAGCGACTTTTCCTGCATGCCGGATCGGAAATTTCAACATTTTGATCGGAAACAACAAGGGAGCTCGCCGGCTGTGAGGGTAACCGTCTCCCTTTCACATGCTTGCTCGGCCAAATCCCGTAAATCCGCCTAACTAATGGATTTTTTAATATATATATATATATATATATATATATATATATATATATATTAATTATTTTTAATTTTAATTAAATTATTATAATTAATTTAATTAGAATTAATTTTAATTAATTATAATTTATAAAATTAATTTTACTTAATTATAATTTATCAAAGTTAATTAGTATTCATTAATTATAATTAATTTTAATTAATGATTTTAATTAATTTTATAAGTAATTAATTAAAAATAATTTGTTAATTAATAATAATTAATTAATATTAATTCAAAAAAGAGAAGAAGAAAGGGGAAGAAGAAGAGAATGCCTCTCCCTTGCCTCGATCCACGAGTCGACGCCGCTGACAGTTGTCGACCACTCCGACGAAGGTATGAAGTTCTAAATCCCATCCTCGACGTGCTTGATGCACTTGTGGACCTCTTATACTCGCTCTTGTAGCACGGTGAGGGGGAATCCTATGCAACAGGTGTGACGAGGCGGATAAGCCCTATACACGCTCTTGTAGCGTGGTGGAGACAGTCCTCTACCTCGACATCAGCACCGCCGACGACTGCTACGCAAGGTATAATGTTCCAAATCCTATTTTCGACGTTTGTATCGGACCGGAGAACCACCTATACGCGCTCTCGTAGCACGGTAGGAGGGAGCCCGGTGCGATGCATATGACGAGGTGGGTAAGCCCTATACACGCTCTTGTAGCGTGGTGGGGAGAGTCACTGATGTTCTTGTACGGGTACTGTTGAAGGCCCCATACACGCTCTTGTAGCGTGGTGGGAAGGCCCAGCTCCCCTACTTTCTCCCAAATGGGGGATATGCCGGGGTGCTGCTGAAATTTTCACTGAAGTGTATAAAGCTTGAGCAATATGAAAACTTCACTCGAGCAACAATGCAAAGGACCCGTACTTGGACATGAATGCATAGAACTTGAACTAAATGTGCAGAAGACTTGTATGAACAACAGGGGACTTGGACTTGAACTAAATTACGAGAAATGGAATACCAAATCCTAAAATGTATAATCAAGATCAAAATTCAAATGTCAAATAACAATTTAATGCATTCAAACAAATACAAGCAAACAAGTGTGGGACTCGTGGCAAACAAGACCTCGATGCATACAAGCAATGAACAGTAATCCATTCACAGTATCTGAACAATCACAAACAAATCTCAATTATCAAATCCTATAAACGCATGAGACAAAATACATAATGGATGATACTGATGAATGCAACACTCCTACAATAGTCCTTATAAATTCGATGCACTGTACTTGTAAGTAACAACAGACAGTTACAAAGCGCACGAGTACTACCCACATGCAGCAATCAAAGACCCACCACGCAAATAATAGCTACCCTATAGATTGAGAGGGTGACATCGACAATTGATGAATAAAGACCCCAATGCATACGAATAATAAATGATTATCAAAATGAGTGACTACAAATGAGGATAATCATTTATACCTTAATATATGATACACAACAAATGATGTTGATAGATAGAGTAGACTCCTACGACGGTCCCTACAATTGCATGTAGATTGAGATGGCAATATTGGCACTTGATAGTGGACGATCTGTCCCTACAAACAAATACAATCAACAACCCACCTGGGATTGGTGAAAGGTGGACATGATGCAGAAATAATGGCTCATCTACGAACACTTCCATGAGGTTGTAGTGGATACAATGGGTCCCTGCAAATGAATACTTGTGAGTAACAACAACGGGTATATCGTAAGTATAACAAACCCTTGTGGACACAAGTATAGATGTCACCTACGACAACGGTGATTAAGATCTACGAGTACGGCGGGTACAAGGGCGACTCGACGTGCGGAGGACACCTCCTGGCGGAATGGAAGAGGTGTTTGAACAAATTAGAATTAAACTTTCTGGTGTTTCAAAGTTTCTTTTTTATTCTATCATTAGGGAAAAAAAGCTCTGGCATTCACAAACATTGGAAATGACAAGTCTACTATACCAATGATCTTAAAAGGAGTTCTTTTCAAATCAGTGGCCATTGACTTCAAAGTCCAGAAAGTCCTCCCCGATGAATGAGAAAAGGGGAGTCAACATCAAGATATGCCTCATGACATCCAGATAATACTGCCGCCGGATCCGCAACACTCGTACTAGCAGACAGAAGGTGTGTATAAATTCTCAAATGAAATGTTATGCATTCAAATGACAATTACTTGCACAACTGAAACATTTAAAGTACCACTGCACGTGCACCGTATTTTGTATACACATGGGTACACTAAATGGGTAAATGCAATCATAAGACCCGAATGGGCCCCGGCGGACGTGTTATTGGTACACACATGACGCCTAGGGATGCTACGCGGGTCGATAAATGAATTCAAGTTCGAATCTGATCCTTCTATGCAGATCAATAGGAGTCGACAGTGTTTGAACCTTCAAAAAAATACATGATTGTGGGGACCGATGTATTCATTTTAATACATTCATATTAGGCCTTCAAGACTTATAATCAAGAGAATTCACTAAATAAAGGCATAAAGCCTACGAAACCTGATCCTCCTAAGCAGGTAAATAGAAGTAGACAGGGTTCGAATCATCGAATAAATATGCGGTCATTAAATTGAGCAGAATATTTATTTTGTACATTCATATTAGGCCTTCAAGGCCTATAATCAAGAGAATTCACTAACAAAGACTTAAGCCTATGAAGCTCGATCCCCTATCGACAAGTTGATAGGGTTGACAGGGTCCAATCAATGAAGATTTTGAAATAACCCCAAACATCCCGATGTGGCTTTGTAGAATGCGAATCTCAACCGGAGGGATTCATAAATACTTTCAAATTTCAAATACTTCAAATGCCCATCAAAGTCCAAAACTCCAAAAGTCTCAAAGTCCAAGATATTTAAATTCGAAATTATCCATCAACCACTTAAAGCAAAATCCATCCACCCTCCGCAACAATTTGTCGGGTGGACAAATTAAAATTTACTTCAGCTCACAAAGAGCTAAATGCCTAGTCGAAAATATTACTATGATCCATTCTCAAACAATCTCCTGCCAATAAGGACGTGATACGTGTCCTCTAACCGGCAGTTTTTGAAGCCAAATGGCACCGCAGGATAAACGGTTATGACCCGGGACCCTCTGAATCGAGTGGTTTTGCCGCCAAATGACACCACGAAATACTGGTTATGATCATAGCCAATACGCTCCTTAGTGGCATCAAATCTTTGAGATATGAATCAATAGGATATGATCGATAGGGCACAAAGCCCTCTATTAGCTAAGGTGGATTCAAATTTGTCCCCTTAGGTAAATATTCAACCCAGGTCTACAAGGTCCCCGTGGACAAAGCAAACCATGGCTACCGACAAGGATCCTTCTGTCAGGTTGGGTCGACTACCTCCTCTGACTAAGTAGACCAGGGACCACGATGGCCCGGGACGACGAAACCATGGGATCTTGATCGGGTCCATGATCCATTCCCCCACCATCCGCTTTAAGTGCAAGGTGATGAAATTTCTATTTAAAATATCAAATTTTCTAAATTCCCAAATCCAAACCCATGCTGCTACTATATGCCAGATAACACGTATATTCTACGTATCTGATTGACGACTAGCCTTAATCGAAAGTTCTCTCTCGTTATCGGGAGGGGTAATTAACTATAGGGGTTTGCGCCTATAAGAAACCAGAACTCAGATCATAAAGTCCTCGCAAAATAAGGGTGAAATCTTTAGGTAGTGCCCTATCTACAAACCCATCTGCCTTCCAAAATTTACCCTGAAACTTTATCTGTTAAAACTCCCTCGCCAAAAGCAAAAAGCAAACATCAATCAGCGGGCGGAGGCCGGGGCCGAATTTTCGGATCCCATAAAGTGCTCATTTTATTTTCTATAAAAATAACATGCAGTAACTATAAAGCAATAAATGGATTAGTAATGATAAATAATCTACATTGAAGTTGTTGAAATAAGAAGCGTAGTACTTCAAGTAATAAAATATGTATCTAGTTATTTAATATGCAGATAAAAAAAATAAAATCGAAGTGCACAAAACTTACTGGAGCATCTAAAATTGTAAATCTCGTATTTTCTGTTTCGAAATGTGCTCTTCCAACCTCCACAGTTTTTCCCTGAAGTTCATACATTATACTTAAGACCGTAAGTAGCAACAAAGAAGTAAGTTTAACCATTTTGACAGAAGACATAATAAAAATTAATCAAAAACATATAGAATTTTTCTACTTCTTCAACATTGCAAAACTTCAAACTAATTATTAGTAAAAAAAAATTCATGCACGTAATGGGAATCAAAAGGCATTCAGAATTAATTTCAATTAAAAAGGCAACAAGAAACAGTCATCAGTCTCCTGTATGAAGACCAATGTTGCTGCCTGGCTCCAGAGTCCAGAAAGACAATTTCAACAGCCTCTGGTGAAAATGTGTTCAAGACCCAGCAGGAAGGATGATAACCATGGTTATATACTTCCCTAAAGCTTTTTAAAAGAACAACATGGCACACAGTGAAACCCTGGGGTAATCTTTTTTATGGCAAAAATCTAAACTGCTTTGGGAATCCCATGGCCCTCTGGCGCTCCCATCAAGTATTTTCTATATTTTTATCCTTTCCTTTTTGAAGGATCTTACTAACCTTGATGTTTTTTCCATAACCAATAATCGACATGACCCTAAGGAGATGTTCCTAGGGAGTAGATAAATCTGTTTATCTTCCCTTTAATCTTATGAACTGATAAAAGAGGCATCAAGAAATATTCTTGGGGGCTTCTCTTATGATAATAGATTACCTTCCCAATGGATTCGTGTGACTCCAAAGACCTCATTGTTCTTGTTTCATACAGCTTCTTCCTGTAAACTACACATTGGACTTCTGTATGTGCAAAGATTCATATTAGAGGCTAATTAATTACATTAACCTTCTACATTGGTCAAAGAGGTGTCCACTTTAACTTAAAAAAAAAAAGAGGTGTCCATTTTGAGTCTGTCCATACATGACAAATTACTGCAAAATAACAGCTGAACCTTTAGATTTTCCATTTAGGCGTAATGGAATACATCAAGGCTTTTGATGCTTCTTTGCCTTAAAGTGGATTAAAGATTAAGTGTTCACCTTTTAGTATATAAATTTCCAATTTCACTTGCCATCTTTTCTTTTCCCTCTATTCCTATGTCAGTTTATAAAGCAGCCAACTAGTATTCCATAATGCTTCCTAAATGCTAAGAACCTTGCAATAGCTAACTTAAATCAAGAATGAAGAGAGACACAGATGGAGGAAAGAAGAAAAAAGGGAGCATCCAGCAAATCGTACACATGTAAAGACCCCAAGCTAATCATTAATTTAATTATGTCAATATTAATTGTTTAATATGTAGTACAAATCAGGTCAATTCAACTGGCAATATGTAAATTGGTAAGGCTAATTGTTAGGAAGTTAATCTGGGAAACAAAATGTTGAACCAAATTAGTTTTCCAAACTTTTAGAATTACAATTTTCTAGTCTTTTATTGATTTATTCAATCAAGTGCTATCTTCTCTAGGATTAGAACATACTTTAAATTATGAAGTTTGGTTTGTTAGATTGTGATAGGATTTGATTTGTTTTTAAGTGACGAATAGATTTGATTTAAAAATTTGATCTCATATATGTAATCCAATATTCTGTAAATAGGGAACTATCTAAATTGATTATTATTGATTGAAAGAATTGAATTATTTGTAGTTAGTTGAGTGATTATTAGATCCAAATTACGCATGTAGATAACCCCAAATTGCTTGCATATTTTATTTTTCTCCATCATCAAATTTTGGTATCTAGGCTTATGTTCCATGCCCTACAAATCCTAAATCCAATTCAAGTATTTGCCTAGTCCAGAATCCAAGTCCCATGCCAAAGCCCAACCCAATTGAATCACTTTGGCCCCTGACTCATGCTTCATGCATCCTTGCTTGTAACCCTTGCCCATTATATGTGTATCCTTGCTTCTTCACCTTCTACTCGACGCAAGTTACGTGCTCACTGATGCATATACAATTGCATTTTCAACAAGCCCTAATTCCACACGTACAGCTAAACCCTAAGCTCATCACTTCATACAGCCATGCACATGCATGCAATCTTATGGATCACTCACAACTTACATCTACCTCTCTGATTTTCGGAATTGTTCTTGATCTCCCATCCTCCAAATCATCATATGCCCGCATCCTCTCAATGACACCACTTGACCCTTCCGTGCATCCTCCCCCTGCATCGGGTCTCTAATAAAATTATGTTGGAACAAACAATCTCATCAATCTTGATAGTTATCTCAAACTAATGATTTATTCTTGTGAAAATTATGACTACTATGATCTACAATCTCAAAACCTAAGTTATTGGTGTGTTCCAGTACATCCCATTAATCATAATCAACATTATAATTCATCAAGTTGTCAACAACTTAATCTAAGCATGCAAAGAATGCAAAGAAACCCATCTCGGATGAATAAAATAATGGAAACCCTTAACAACTTTAAAGTAGAATTTTATGAAAGAACATATTCTATAGAGGTTACATATGCAACTCAAGCGAAATTCCAAACAACGAGTTTCTTAAAGTTGATAGACAAGGTCGCTCGATCTACAATTTAGTTTGATCTAGCACCTGAACAGGATACTTTGCCCCAGATTAATTGTGAAGTTTATTGTGATGGCCAATACATATATATTTATAATAAACAACTATTCATATAGATGAACTAGATATAACGGATAATTATGATTTATTGTTATCATATGAAGTATTTGAGCTTAGAAGATGATATTCAACAAAGGTGGATGAGATATTTTGCTAAACTTTTTAATGAAAATTGTGAAAATAAAATTAACTATAGTGACCTTAGCACCCTAAATGAAAATAAAGATTTTTATTTTTATCGGCGTATTAATAAAACCGAAGTTAGAGAGGCTTTAAAGAAAATGAATGGTGGAAAAGCTGTTGGACCTGATGATATTCCAATAGAGGTGTGGAAATGCTTAGGAGATAAAGGAATTTCTTGGCTTACTAAACTTTTTAATACTATTTTGAAGACTAAAAAGATGCCAGCTGAGTGGAGAATGAGTGTGTTAATTCTTATTTTTAAGAATAAAGGTGATGCACAAGATTGTGCGAATTATAGAGGAATTAAGTTAATGTGTCATACTTTAAAACTATGGGAGCAGGTCATGGAGCATAGGTTGCGGCATGATACTAATGTTTCTCAAAATCAATTTGGATTCATGCCGGGTAGGTCGACTATGGAAGCTATACATTTATTAAGAGGTTTGATGGAGAAATATAGAGAAAATAAGGAGGATCTACATATGATATTTATTGATTTAGAAAAAGCATATGATAAAGTTCCAAGAGAAGTGCTATAGAGAGTTCTTGAAATGAAAGGAGTTAATAATGCTTATATTCAAATCATTAAAGATATGTATGCATGAGCTATTACTTGTGTTCAAACACAAGGTGGTTTGACCAAGTATTTTCCTATTTCGGTTGGGTTACATCAAGGATCAACCTTAAGCCCATATCTTCTTGCTTTAGTCATGGATGTTCTCACTAGACATTTGCAAGAGGATATACCTTGGTGTATGCTTTTTGCTGATGATATTCTTCTTGTTGATAAGACTAAAGAGGGAGTTGAAAGTAAACTTGAATTATGGAGGTCAACAATAGAGACTAAAGGTTTTCGTTTGAGTAGATCTAAAATGGAATATATGGAGTGTAATTTTAGTAGTAATAGACCTAGTGAGGGGATTGTGACTTTGGGCGATCAAGTCATTAATAAGAGTACACGTTTTAGATATCTTGGATCTATTGTTCAGAGTGATGGTGAAATAAATGGGGATATTATCAGCAGAATTCAAGTTGGATGGTTGAAGTGGAGGAATGCATCGGGCTTGTTGTGTGATAGAAAAGTACCCCTCAAACTTAAGGAAAAATTCTATAAAATGGTAGTAAGGCATGCAATACTTTATGGTGTTGAATGTTGGCCATTAAAAGAGAACCATAATACTAAGTTAAGTGTGGCATAGATGAGGATGCTCAGGTGGATGAGTGGCTTTACCCTTAGAGATAGGATACGAAATGAGCATATACGTGAAAAGGTTGGAGTAGCTCCAGTAGAAGATAAGATTAGAGAGAGTCGCCTTAGATGGTTTGGTCACATAAAACGGCGGCCTTCCAATGACCCGGTTAGGAGAGTAGAGGTATTAGATTTGACTTATGTTAAGAAAGGTAGAGGCAGACCTAAAAAGACTTGGTTAGAAAATATTAGGAATGACCTTTTTTTATTAGATTTAAAAGAGAATTTGACCTTTAATATGACACAATGGAGAAAAAGGATTCATGTAGCCGACCCCACGTAGTGGGAAAAAGGCTTGATGTTGTTGTTGTTGTTGTTGTTGTTGTATATGAAGTATTTGAGCTTGATTATGTTCGTAAGTATGATATAATATTTCTTAAAAGTTCAAATGAAGATCCTGATCCAAGTCGCTTGCCACTATCTTGAGAGAAATGTACTACTTCAAGTGATTGTAGTTTACATCAAGAACATATATTAGAGATTGAATTTATATAGCCATTGCTCCCATTGATATCAAATCCATTGTTAGATCTTATAGGTGTATGAACTTTGGAGCTTCTTAGCATCTAGATCTTCAATTATCTGTTTATTTTGTGTATTTCTGTCTCCTAATGGTCCCATAACATGCTTGGTCCTTCAATCATATGATCTTATGATGCCACCTCATCCATTGTGGCATCCACAAACTCTTTAGGAGAATTCTTTGATGACTAGGTGAATTGATGTATCAAATATACAAATCTCAAGTCTCGTAGGTCTTCTCTATCTATTACATAGATATAAGCCTTGGCTTAGGTCAAATCCCTAGGTCAAGCTTGTTGCACATACAGGAACAACAAGTGTCACAGTACATGTAGTAAATATATAGATGTGAGATTGCACCATACAAAATCAACATCTTGGTCAAATCAAACATCTATAAGCCCTACCAAAAGTATGAATCCATTCGTGGGCCTTCCCCCAAGATTAACCTTTGACTTAAATGAAATCAGAACCCATCTATTTCATGTGAATTGAATACTCGCCTAAGTGGATGACAAAACCAAACTAAATCTTAATGCTTGGGACTTTCTTTGAGTCAACTCTATTCCAACCTAGAGTTTAAGTCAGTTTAGGACTTCCTACTTGAGACAACTCATGAATACGCCAGAATGTCTTTCACCATGTAGTTAGCCACCTCAGTAGTAAATGGACACTCGGGAATAACCTCAACTCACATGTCTAATATGATTTACAACACCAAAGATTGGCCTACAACTTTCAAACCATATCCATATGTGTAATCTAGAGAGCTCCTCATTTAAGATAAATTTATAATCAATCTTATATGTTCAATTGTCCACTATTTACTCCTACAAGTCAACCTCCAAATTGATTGATCGAGCATGTGCAATGAACATCTAGTGGTCACATAAAAATATTGTAGAACCATTGACAAACAAACATGTGCCCTTGAAGTGATTCAATCCAAATCAAGATCATTGGATTGGATCTCATCAAGCGAGTGTAAGTAACCTTTTAGCGTACTCGCTAGCCTAACTTGAGATTTATGAGAGTAGGCATCCAAGCCTTACATCATTGGTAGATTAGATTGGCATGGGATGATGGAACCATATGATCTTGATTTTGCTTACCACACTTTCCCTAACCACTTCTCCAAATCATAAATTAAAATATAAACACCTCTAATGCAAAACGCATGAAGTGTCTTTAATAGAGTATTTTCGAGTATCGCACTTGAAATATGATTAACTTTCTGGGACTCACATCCGTTGAAAACATTGATCCTCCACAAATAATATAAAGGATAAAAAGTCCAAATTTTGCTTAGGGGAAATCTTTGAAACTTTATAATAGTAGGCATTTAGCACTTAAACTCAAAAAAAAACCTAAAAACTCGAGCTCATGAGTGCCTTAAAAACAAATAAGACTTAACTTCCATCACAACATTTTTATTCCATTCTTACTATTCATTTAATAATGAAATAAATGTTCCCAAAATCCCAACACCTTTTAGGCATCTCCATTTTAGTCGTACATTTTTTTCAACTAGTTAATTTAATCGATCAACTCACTAGATTTGAACCAAGTTGATCCTACCATCAATTTTTCCTTTTTTTTATTTTTTAATGAAAATTGATGTCGAAGAGCTTTTCATGAGAGAGTTTTTTTATGATTTTATAATCAACCTCACTAATTAATATTATAGCTCAAACTAACAGGATTTATCTAAAAAAGTCCAAAATGTTCCATAAAAAATTCTCTCCACCAATTTCCATCCAAAGAACTGATAAAGTTGACTATTGACTACACTGGTTCAAATTTGATGAGTTGAGGAATTCAACTGAATATCCAAAAATATTATGGAACTGAAATGGGCAAAACTTAAAAAACCTAGGGACTATTTTGATCATTTAATCTTTTAATAATATCATAGGCCGAGTATTTGTGATCAAATGTGCATTTCACCCTTTTCAAAAAAAGAATGCAAAAACCATTCTACAACACCTAATTGCTGATCAAGTCTACAAATTAGAAGGCATGATATCCATGACAGAAAGAATAATAAAAGAATAATAAGTATGGGCAACACAAACAAAATTAAATCAAGAATATGAAGTCATTAAACACACCTTTATACGTTCTTCCTCATTAGTGTCCATAATATAAGCCATGTACCTAGAGGATGAATGAATAAGTACCAAGCATGAGAAGACAACATATTCTTCCTATGCCCAAAGTAAATGAATGCCTTAAACTCCATGCAAAGAAAAATTAATAAGAATAGATGTTGGCAAATGAAAACACACATGAAAATTAAGAAGATAAATCAAAACATGAAAATGGTGTTTCAGTTTGTACTTTGTAATATAACATTGTCATGAATAATCAAACAAGTAGTTACTCTCATGGGGAAAAAAATCTTAAAAGTGGGATTATGATATAATCATCTTAACAATTGATCCGATCTACCCCAAAGAGCATAAGCATGCATCTTTTCTCTAAAGCATAGAAAAAAAAAAGGTGGTTGACAAATCCCATTAAAGCCATAGCAAAGGTAACAAAATAATGAGAAGGATAATTAATACAAAGGGCCAATTCACAAAATTTAAGTCTTAATACCAAATTGAGTTAAACAATTAGAAAACAATCAAGAGGACAATTGTTGTAAACATTAAAAATCATTTTCTGAGTCTGATCACATGAATATGGTGACTAGCATAAACCAACGATCAATCAGCCAATGGAGATACCTCTAATTTTAATGTAGAACTCAAGCTCAGCTAGCAATGCCAAAACGCTTAAGAGAATGGCATCTCACATTGGAATGGAATTTTATTACAAATGCAACAAAACTCAATGAAATAAAAGTTAAACACTAACAAATAGATCACCGCATAAGCATGAGAGTATAATTTTGTAGCTCTTTATGGGATAGAAGCCATAAAAATTTGCAGTTTAAAGAACATAAACAAACAATGTTAAGCGTGGAAAGGAACATACCAGCTCTCTCGGTTTTTTTCCTTTGCCTCCTTCTCATACTTCTGAATAGTTCGATCATCAACCTGACCACTGAGGAGAAGTAACTGCCCTCCAGTTGTTGACTTACCAGCATCTGCATTGGAGTTTTTAGGAAAAATGACAATGAACAAAATTAAATTCACCCAAAGATCCATTTAAATTGATGGATGCAAAACATCAGCCTTTAAAGCTAATTATGAATGGAAAGACCATCACTCTGTGGGGTCATTTAGTTGCTTGTAGATGACACATATTTCTGAAAAATGATGATTTCGTTGTTTTTTTTTTTTTTTTTTTTTACTCATTTTGCATGTGACATTGAAGTCATTACATTTGAGAGAGATTTAAGAGAGTTTGTCGAGTAGAAGCCAATGTTCATTTCTAACTAAACCTAAAAATGATGGAACTAGTAGATTTCATATTTTCTGAAATTTTTTTTTTACTTTAAGCAAGCAAATGAGGCCTTCTTTAAAAAGGACAACTTTCATTCATTATTCAAGTAATGACAATCCTAACATTTGAAAATAAATATATCAAGAGGTAATATATTGCCTTTAACGAGTATAAGTTCCATCAATTCATAAACATAAAAATGATTGAAATAGGTGAGTTTTAAAAATTCGCATTCAGCTCTGCTGCGAAAGTCTAACTCTGGTGAAAATTTCTATAAGCCAATTCATATTTCAAGACACCATACAGAGATTTCGCTCTTATTTGACTTTATGATATAAATTTATGTTCTCCATAGGCACAAGCACCTATGGTTTTTAATTACATCAACCAATAAAGAAAAAGAAGTTTCAATTAAAGCTAGCTGAAGAGTATTGAATGCATATAGTATAATAAGAGTGATTTTTGGGTATGAAGGTTGAATAATTTTACCACCGTTAGCTTTAAAGTGGATGATGGGATAATGATCATGAATCAAATTAAAATTTCATAGTTCTATCACCTCGGGTTGTCGTAAACCCTAATTTACTTAGCCAGTGGAAGCAATCGGCCCAACCTAACCAAAAGATCTTTGTCACCATCAATGGGTTGCATCATTCAAAGAGACCTTATAAATCTATGATGAATGTTTATCTAAGGAGATAATTTTAAATTGACACTAGCTAGCATATAGCAATATGCTCTATCAAGTGCACTTTATAATTCACAGCTCAAGAAATTTGAAGCCATAGGGGAACATACCATTTTGCGACAAAACTATCTGATCAAAAGGCCTCACCCAAAATCGTTATTTAATGAAGCCATTTGGAAGCAAAATAACTTGATTAGAGGACACGTGTTAAATTTTATTAACATTAGAACTTTCAAGAGTGATCATAATTACATACTTGATATGGCATTGGCTCATTGTAAGCTAAGGTTTGTTGCGTCCTGGAGTATTCGCGATGGTAGAAAAATATATAGTTTAATGTCTTAGCATTGTACGAAGATCCAGCACACAAGCAAGATAAGAGAGAGAGGGTGTAGCGTTCATAAGAGACACCAGAGTTTTTACGTGGAAACCCCTGAAAAGGGAAAAAAACATGGGGAATGGCCCAGTTTGAATGAATCCACTAGTATTTGCAGTCGATTACAAATAAGGCTCTTCCTAGGAGAAGGCCTTGGCCTGATGCCACAAATGTACCTCATATAGAGCACATTACATGGTGGGAATTATAATAATCAATATAGACATGTTTGTTTGGTTGGAAAGGCCATAGTCGACACGAGACAGGGGTTCAAAAGATCGTAGTTGGCAGAAGACCGGGGTCAGAGACACTGTTGTTTGGCGATGTAGGTCGGAAGGACCATAGTATGCAAGAGATTGAGGTCAGAAAGATCGTAGTTGGCAGGAGACCGAGGTCAGAAAAACCGTTGTCCGGTGATGGAGGTCAAAAGGACCATAGTAGGCGACGGAGGTCGAAAGGACCCTAATCAGCAGGAGACAGGAGTTTGAAAGATCATAATAATAGGGCGGTACTTCGGTACAACTCTAGGCACCAGGCGGTGGTCCAGCAGAAGTTCGGGCCTCAGGTGGTGGTTCGATAGAACCTACGGCCTCAAGTGGTGGTCCGGCGGAGCAAGGACGTCAGGCGGTGGTCCGTCGAAGGTGAGGGCCTCAAGTGGTGGTCTGACGGAAGTCCGGGCGTCAGGTGGTGGTTCGGCGAAGCTAAGGCCCTCAAGTAGTGTTCCAGCAGAGGTGAGGGCCTCAAGTGATGGTCCGATGGAGCAACGATGTCAGGCAGTGGCCCGGCAGAGCAACGACGTCAGGTGGTGGTCCAGCTGAACAACGACGTCAGGGTGATCCGACGGAGGTGATGCCCTCAAGTAGTGGTCCGGCAGAACTCCGATGTCAAGCGATGGTTCGGCAGAGCTCAGGCCCTCAAGTAGTGGTCTGGCAGAGGTGAGGGCCTCAAGTGGTGGTCCGGCGGAGCAACCAAGTCAGGCGGTGGTCAGACGGAACTCAGGGCATCAGGTGGTGATCCGGCGGTGCAACGACGTCAAGCGGTGATCCGACGAAGGTGAGGGCCTCTAGTGGTGGTCTGACGGAAGTCTGGGCATCAGGTGGTGGCCTGGTGGAGCACAGGGCCTCATGTGGTGGTCCGACGGAGCACGCGTCAGGCGATGGTCCGGCGAAGCAAGGACATTAGGCGGTGGTCCGGCGGAGCAACGACGTTAGGCGGTGGTCAGGCAAATCTGAGAGCCTCAAGTGGTGGTCTGGCGGAACAACGATGGAAGGCAGTGGTCCGACGGAACTCATGCGATGATCGAGGAGGAGCTTTTTCCTTCTCTTCCTTCTCTTCTCTTCTTTTCTTCTTTCTTGGAGCCCCCCTTTTCAAGAGAAATGAGATGTCTATTTACATATTTATGAAGTGGCATGACCCGTAAATAGGTAAGAGATCAAGGGTAAATGAGAAGTGGTTGGATGGACGGCCGATGTTGAATCCCTTGATCATGGATCGTTTGATGGACATTTGAATGTCTTAGTAATGTCGGATTTTTGTGATCTTGGGCTCGTTGGATTCGTTTCGTCAAGCGGCTCAATTCGACTATAAGCACGTTATATTTGAAAACCATTTGGTAATCAAATTGTTGTTCGAACCTTCGAACAGTGCTTCTATCCCTTGATTTGGACCCGTTTGGGCTCGAATTGGGTTGGATTTGATGTCGTTGGGTTAATATTCTAGAGACGCTCAATTCGACTATAAGTTTGCTAAAATTGGAGTTCGGATGGTCCCAATTTTAATTTCGGAATTTTCCAACTTGATTTTGCATCAAGATTCATGCCCGATCAAGATAATTTTTTGATGATGTATCAAGGTTAATCTTAATTTTATTCGGATAGTGAATAGATATTTTATTTAAGTGTATGGTGATTAATTTTATTCGAATCATTTTGAATTTATAATTTTCGTTGGTTTTACATTTTTTTATTTGAATGTACACCTAAAATGCTTGAGTGTAAAATGGTGGCATTTTTAAAAAAAAGATGCCCTCTAGTTGAAATTTACCTATCAACACAGCCAGAGTTGGGGTGCTTAAAGGATTGTATTTTGCCACTTTAAACAATATCTACTCTAATCGCTTGATAGCAAAGGATCGAGTTAATAGGTTCATAGTCTTGTCAACTTCAATCTATGTGATGAATCTATGTGATGTGGACAATCATCATACTTAAAGTGTGGAACTTATGAAAAAAACCTAGAGATAAGGGGAGCCCACTTAAAAGCATGCATTATGTTGAATTTAAGTTTGATAAGGGGTTTGAATCTTCAAAGTATTTGCAAGACTTTTAAAATATCTACATGTATCTCAAAGCGAAGATAAACAAAGTTTGCTCTTATTTTTAGTCCATGCAGCATTCTCTGACATTAAGCTCGAGCACTTAGCAAGTTTGTCAAAATGCATGCAGGCGATTTAATGTTGGTAACTTAATGCCTTTTAAAGGATATGCACGCTTATTAAGCATTTGCATAGTTCATATATGATGCTTTTACACATTTTTCGATGTAATCGCATTATGTATTTGAATATTCGTCAATACAATTGCTCTATGTTTCTGCACAATCATCAATGCACTTATATACTTTTTAAGGCACTCGCACGCTTATCAATATACCTGAACGGTGCACTAGCACACGTTTTATGCATTTGTAAGATGTATAAAGGACCACTTACATCCCTTTATCCACATTTGAACAATGCACTTGAGTGCTTTTCGATGCATTTGCATAGTGCACTTGCAGGCCTTTTAATACATCTGCACAATGACTTGCATGCCTTTTGTTGCATTTTTCAGTGCATGTGCGCGTCTTTCAATGCATTTACACAATGCACTCACATTTTATTAATGCACTCGTTGTGTATGTGCACATTTTTTATTGCATTTGTATAATGCAATCACAAGCTTTTTGAAGCATTTATAAGAGCATTTGCATATATTTCAATGTATTTTTAGCTTTTCAATATTTTTGCACAATATAATTACATATATTTTGATGCATGTGTGCGTTGTTCAATACACATGCAGGTACAATTGAACGAATTTCAATACAATTACACAACGAACTTCCATACTTTTGATGTATTTTGCACAACGCATATACAAATTTTTAAAAGGAACTACACGAGGTATTTGCTTGGTTTTCAACGCACTTGCATGGTGCAATTACATGCATATTGAACTTACATGACGCATTTGCATAGCTATTAGTAAACGTGTATGATGCATTTGCATAACTTTCAATGCAATTGTACAACTTTCACGGCATTGTATTTGCATTCAACAGAGAACATACACAAATTAATTGCATGCTTCTCAGAGCAAAGTGAATTTGAAAGCATTTATTTTTAGCTCGCATAGCATTCTAACATTTAGATTGGACATTAACATAAATCAATGCACATGCAAGCAAGTTACTCTTAATGTGCTTATGATCCCCAAAGTACTCATATAATACACTTGCATGATTTTTTGTGTACTTACATGATGCACTTATACACTTATCGGTACATTAACATGACACATGTGCATGCATTTCGTTATATTTGCATGATTTTTTCTATATATTTGTACAATGCACATGCACATTGTCTGGTGCATTTTCACAATGACTTGCACATTTTTCAATGCATTTTTATGATACACTTGCACACTTTTTGACCCAATTGCATAATGCACTTGTAAGATTTTCAAAAAACTTATATGACATTCGAGGTTGCATTTAAGTTGAAGATTGCCTCACGAAGAATATACAAGACTTCGAATACTATTTGTGCAAATATTTTGTCAGTGGGATGTATACAAATTTCATTTTCGACTCAATTTTTCACCTTATGTCTGCGACCATGTACTTGTTGCTAATCTGGTGGTGAATTTGTTGATATGATTCTTGTCGTAAATTTTAAATAATGCATTCTTGCTTGCACTTGTTTCTCACTTCTTGCTCAAATTGACCCCATAAGTAATAGTTCTTCTCTAACTAGAGAAGGTCTTGGCCATTTTTGGAGTGAATCTTCATTTCAAAATTGATAAAACTTTGAATGTTCAGTGAAATATTCAGTTCATTCTCGTTAGAGAAATTTCAAGTTCTATTCTTGCTCATACTCGAGCTATTGAGTCCCTATTGTCAAGTTCTTTACTAAATTAGTATGTTCATCTCTATTTCTACCAATTCATTTGCGTGCCATGTATTGCATTTAAGGTGCTTCAAATATTTCTTAATTTTATAATTTACAAATGTATTTTAAATTTTTAATTTTAGTCCCAGCACAGAAAGTTCATTTGAATTTTGTATTTTTAAAGTCCCGATCAGGGAAAATTTTCAACAACCTCCAAACATCTCCCTCATATAGTGGGCATCTACATGGTGTGTCAAGTCTCCCCACTATGCTAAAAAAAGTGTACATGGTCGATGTCTAGAATACCATAATTAGGGTTTTCATGTCACAACACTAAAAAAATACGTGAATAGACCTTCAAATACTCTCATGAATTTCCCCTCCGCGTTAGAATAGCACGAATCAGTACTTATTTTTTTACGCTTTTGCATTAACATTGTGCACGAGGTGGCAGACGACGACAAAATATGAACTTGTGGTGAGAATGAAACACTCTTTTTTAATGAAATTTTCTTTATATATATATATATATATATTCGTGTTTTTTTAAGATAAAAAGAGATAAATCGAATATAGAGAGAAAGGGAGATAAAAGATGTAGAGAGAGGAGAAAGGAAAGAGGTGGCTAGAAGAGAGAGGAAAGAGATAAAGAGAAGAAATAGGAAAGAGGTAAAAGAATAACATAATAGGAAAAGCAAGGGTGTCAATATTTGACCCGACCCGAAAACCCGACCCGAAAATTTCGGGTTTGGGTTGACCCGAACCCGAAGCGGGTCGAGTACGAGTCCGGATAATCGACCCGTTTGCAAAACCGGGTTGGGTTCGAGTTGACCCGGAAACCCGAAAAATGACCCGGAATGACCCAGAAACTGCCCCGGATGCCCCACTTGACCCCGCGTCACGGTCGCCTGCCCGCGTGACCGTGCATAGCCTGCCCAAGTCACCGCGTGACCGCGCGTAGCATGCCCTCGTGACCGCACGTCCGCGCGTGACCGCGATTGGCCGCCTGCCCGAGTCGCGTTGCAGTCTAGCACAACCGGCGGCCGCTGCCATCTCCCGCTACCGGATCCCGCGAGTCGCCGCCTGTGCGGAAAATGCCGAAGGATGGAACCCCAAGCAAGTCGGGTCGGGTTCGGGTCCAGAAAATTGACCCGTTTGCAAAAACGGGTCGGGTTGACCTGAACCCGAATAGTGCCGGGTCAATTCTGGGTTCGACCCGAACCTGACCCATGCCCCGAAAATGACACCCCTAAGGAAAATGTAGAAAGAGAAAGAGAGAGGAAAGAGGTAGAGAGAGAAGCTTGTCACCAGGACTAGAGCAATATTCAACTTAAATTCTGCCTAACAGCATAAATGACAAATTTAAACTTTGTGGAATCTTCCAAACATCAAAAATGACAACTTTAAACCCTGTTAAATCTTTAGATCTCATCTCTTCCTCATTTAGCATCGCATGCAGGCCCAACTGTCCTCATCTATCATTCGATCATTCACCAGCCATCTCCCGTCATGACCATCCTACTTCTCTGCCATTGAGGCTTTGTGGGTTAGAACTGAAGGTGGAGCTTGGTCGGTGACAAGGTGATTGATTTGATGGAGTTACTATGGTAGGGGCGATTTAATGGTGGTCACTGGCTTAGAGATTGATTGTGAGGTAAATTGGCTGAGTGGCAGCAGATTTGCACTAACTCTTTTCATTATCTTCTCGTCAATAAATACTACTTTCACAATACAAGATATTATAATGATTTCTCAATCTATATTTAAAGTTTGGCTAAACTTGCATCTCACCATCCTTATTTTTGTCACACTCAATTTCTCTATCAACTTTTTTCCGAACACCGGATCAGTAGAGCATAGTTGGCCTAATAATAATTTTCTAAACAACTATGGCTTCATTGAGCCATTCACATTCAATTCCCTAACTACTTCCTCTTATACAAAAAACAGGAAAACATGCAACAAAACATAAATTAGGCAACACAGTGAGAATTACCATAATACGATTTGATTGTTCAGGCAAGCATCCAGTAAGACATTAGAGATCATTCCCTATGCCAGAAATCCCAATAAAAACAGAAAAATTGATATTCTTGAAACTATTTAGGAAAAAAATAATAACCATTTTAAAAAGAACCACGAGTTAGACTATCACATTCATATCTAAAAGACAATCAATCAATGTAGATTTAAAAAAACAACAAAAGCAAGACATTGACAAGGGGCTGGTGCAGGCATACAAATAGCAAGTTCGGAAAGCAGCTATAGGTCAAATGCATAATACAGTATATGCGCAAATGTGTGCCTGCACAGATATAATGATGCAAAAACACATGTATGCCCCTGAATGCAGCACAACCATTAATGACCAAATTATCAGCGAAAAAAATTGATGTACAAAGAAGATGAAGAAGAAACATTTTTCATCAAGCAGAATCACTTACCAACATGCCCAATGAAAACAACATTCAAATGCCGCTTTTTCTCTTCTTCTTTTTCCCCAGGATCTTGAAGTTCCTCATGTCCAAGCAACTGCACCTCTTTCAATTGTGCAGTAAAACAAAATCAGCAATAACAGAGGAATTCATAAGTTATTAAAAGAAATCAAATAATTCAATAAAGAAATGTAGAAACCCCAGATTACAGATATTAGCATCAATGATATATTAAAGATAATTCAAATATGACTGATTAAATGCTTGCTCCAACTATCAACCGAGAGAAATAAAAATATATGTATCACAAATTATAAGAACTAATTGACAAGAAAAACTTTCAATAACCTTTTTTCTCCAATTGCAACTCCTGGAGGTTTGATTCTACCTCAACATCTGAAAAGAAAGTACAAAGTCTTAAGCAACAGAAAAACTATATTTCAGCAATTAAAAGTAAATTTAAGTTTCATGAGATAAAATCCACAGAAAGCATTATTTAATAAATTATAGCCATTAGCCAGTATTGACGTTGAAGAGAATAAAAGAATGCGAGACAAAATAAGAAATAATGCGCATGCCATCCAAAGAAACAAAAGTATTAAGACAAAAAATCAACCGGTCAAGCCCCACGAGAAATTTTCCTTTCCACAAGCACAGTGCATGCATCATCTAATGCAAGTAGTAGAAATAAAGGTTTGATATTGTATTAACATATTTTCCGACAAGACTAAATTGTCATAAGAAACTATAAATGTTGTTCATTGCTCATTCATCAAATGAGTATTTCAAAGGTTTGTGTTGCTTTTCACAGTATTCCCCTAGGACAGTCCTGTTAATGTTACAAAACTATAACAAACTAGAATTGGATATGCTATCCGATGTCTTAGCTTACTTTATATAGCTGCCATACATATAGCAAGCAAATTTTCCAAAGCTTACTTCATATATAAAATTCATAAATCTAAACAAAAAGATGCAACAAATTAATTTATTGCTGGTACTGACAACCTCTTTTACCAACAAATACTGCAGAGATCAAGGGAGAGTTATTTAGTGCATGTAGACTAATAAACAAGTTTATTAGGTGTAATGCAATCAATAAATGGCACCACGAGAGTTTTGTCGTGGCTACTACAATAAGCTCCATCACCCTATGATAAATGCATCAATTTAACATCAAAGTTCAGATTAGATATTCAAATCCCTAAAATTAAATTCAATCTCTCTATGGTAGGGGGGAGAGAGTGAACTTGTAAAGAGTGAAGAAAGATTACCATAGTGCTCCTCACATGTCCACAAGCTTTAATCTAACAAGTAATTGGCCACAACTGACAATTGAGTCTATATATTACTAGTGAGCACACTGGTGAACGTGCGGGCTGGACCATTGGTCATAATGCCTTTGTTTGAGCCTCTCCATCAATTTGAGGTTATTGGAGTAGGTTACACAAGTCTTACATTGATCAAAGATCAATTCAAGGACCTGGACCGCTTCAGCCTCTGTGATGGGCCATTCGTGCTTCCTGTGCTTCTTGTAAGATGCGCCTTCAACAAGCTCTGAAGCCTCAACTGAAGTTCAAACGCTGTGGATGTTATCTTATATCATCTCGCATGGCCCTACTCATACCTCCTAAAGATGAGAAGGAGACTCAGGTTCAGACTCCGCTTCTCCTACCCTAAGGTGCACAAGTGAAGTAGAAGGAGGAATATGGTAACGCAGAGTTGCAGCCTATTTGATGTGCAAAGCAACTGAAAGGATTTGATTTGGTTTCCCATGCCCCAAAATATCTTGGCATCCTTTGCTCTCATAGCCACATCAAAAAAAGCTTTTGCAAGTATTATTGCGAACAACTTGCAACACTCAAATGAAAAAATTAACTCACAAGGTCTTGTTCTGGTACCACAACCATGGCATAATTGAATTAAAGGATTCAGCCATGGCCAGTCCACCGTCCTCAAGAGAACAGTCAATGGGGAACCAAGCCACATACCTCATGAGCTTCAAGATGGAGTTCAATAAGCTCCCAACTAACAAAAAAGCCAATCCAATCCTGGTCCAAAGGAATTCTAAGTTATAGCCATAAGCAGGCTCTCAACCAAAGGCGCCCTCAATATGCATATGAAAAGGAGTAGCTATCTACACAAACATGGAATATCAACCCACTAGAGGACATTACATGAAGAACCCTAAGTCCAAGGGTCAATTTCTCCATCTCACCAAAGCTTTGAAAACCTAGAGAAGATCTCCGAGTTTACAAGCTTCAGTAAGCCAAACTAGAAAGCAAAGACTCCACCTCCATTGAGGATGCAGGTGGATATGAAGGTTAACTCAAATTGCCATATGAATATCAATGTCAGTGAGAGTTGCTTTGCTCAATATGTCATATTATGGGCAAAGGTGGCACCCATTTCACAAGTCCTATAACAACTGAATTTCCCAATTTCTCCAAGTTTGACAGATTTAGCAGCCAAAGTCAAAAAGATGCTCTTAGTGGTTCAATAAGCCTAGGTAGGACCAAACAAATTGCCCCAACTCAAGAAGCTTTCAAGGAGAGTTAGGTATTATCATCAATGATTTGACCAACCAAATCATTTGCCCTAACTCAAGAAGCTTTCAAGGAGAGTTAGGTACTATCATTAATGATTTGACCATCCAAATCATTCGCTCTATGATGAGGACATCGACAGACGCTACCGACATGTGTATCGATGAAGGAATCGCATATCTACGGCCACGATTCAGCGCCTCTACTTTTGATTCAGTTTTCATGATATGTTATTTAGTTATTTGTCTTTTTTTCCGTTTTTACCCTTTTGGGAGTTGTCTTGTTATTGTAGCCCAGAGGGCAATCTTGTACTTGTTCTTTTCATGAGTAGGGACCTATATATAGTGGTCTCATATGTTATATCTTTTTTTAATGAATGATTAATGAAATTTGGTTTCTTCTTCTTCTTCTTGCATGAGAGCTAGAGAAGGGTGATTGAGCTCAAGCAGAGCGAGTGCATTACCCACCAGTCGTTGGAAGAGTCCGCGACTCATGGCTTCATTTTTATTTTACCGTTTCGCCTTCTTCTCCACCTTTCTTGTTCTTTCCCACGTCTACTCGTCAACCTCCTTAGCACCACCGCCGGCCACCTCCCAACAACAATCACCCCACGCCTCCCCCCCTACCAAGCCAACTCACCGCATAGTTCCCTCACCCCCACCCAACCTGGCACCATGTCAACACCCACTAGCCATGCTGCTGACCACCCCCATGATTTCCCCTCATTATGGCGATCTCAATGCCCTGATGACTTGCCATATTTACCCTACAAGAAATTAGAAAGGAGTTAATTCAATTTGAAATTCAAATTTTTGAATTTCAAATTCTTTCCTTTTGGGGAATTCTAAATTAGGAAAGTATTATTCATGACTCCAATCTAAATTCAAAATAGATTGGATTTATTAGTAGCTTTCCTAAATCATATTACTTATTTGGAAACTCCCTAAATTCCTCTCTCAATCCCCTCCCTCTCTCTCAATGCCGCTGGCCCCCCTCTTGATGGGCTCCCATTCAATGCTCATTAATTCCCTTTAACTCTATTTGAAATTTGAAATCAATTTCAAATTGTTTCCCTCCACCCTCTTTGAAACCTGAAATTAATTTCAGGTTTATTAAAATTTTCCTTTTCCCATTCACCAACTCTCTTTTAACTCTCTCCCAAGCCACCTGCCCCCTCTCTCCCCAACCCTAGCATCCCACCCCCCTCTTTTGCTCCCACTCTCTTGTGAAATTCTAGGTCTCTCATTACACTTGAACCCAAGAGAAGAATACAACCTCTCCTCCCTATCTCGCCATTGGTATATGGCTGATCCGGAAGTTGATCACGGCTTCGCGTACAACGATCGTGGGGAAATCGACATCCTCCTTTCCCCTTTCTACGATCCCGACTGGGAATACGACGAGACCGTGGAGAGATATGTCAAGCGCATCCTTTACTGCTTAGCGGAGACAATCGACCTCCAAAAATCCAAGACACCTTGGCTTCTCGTTGGGAGAACCACTCCTTCCTCGTTCATGGCTACCTTTCCAACAACGAAGTCCTTCGGCGCCATCTTCTTAGTGGTAATATCCTTCTTCATTGGACTCGCCTTCCGCCGCTAAACCCAAAGAGTGCATGAGTGAGGTGGTACTCGAGGTGAACCACTCTTTGTTAAAAGGCGGATTTTGTTATGAGCATGTAATAGTTGTTATCTATTTAGAATTTTGATTGAATTGTACGGTTTGCATCGAAGTACTTCTTTGGCCTAAGCAAGTTGACTCCTTTAAATTTTAAGTTCTCTTTTATATCTAAGCAAGAGTTTTCTTCGGCAAGTTTATTCAATTGTTCTTTTTAATTTCGCATGTAACTCCTATATGATTCACATCACTCTACCTCCCTCAACTAGTCCATTATGCACAAAAACTAGACCATAGGAGAACTCCACAGACCAACATACCTTCTACCAAACTAGATCTCACATCAAGTCTACCTTACACAAAGCATCAGACTAACGACAACTTTTGTTGGCTCAAAAAGCAATCATAATCAAGCCTTAAAACTAAAAAATGTAACACCCACCCATGAGGTCGGAACCACCTCTATCATGAGGAATATACTAAGCTTCGAAACTTATTACAACCACTACAAAAAAATGTATAAGTATCAACAGCAAAATTAACAAGAAAAATCTATCGAGATTTCTGATGAATTTTCATTAAAAAACAAATTGCTACTTTCAAATAGAAATCAATATCAATTCTTTTTTACATCTAAAATGCACATGATTGGCATTAGAAATAACTAAAGAAAAAGAATGCAAAAAGTAACTCACCAATTCACCAGCTTGTTGACATCCATTGCATGATGGATATAATTTTAACGTGCAGAAGTTTGAAAAAAAAAATTTTCTTATGACCTTTACTATTAGTTGATACTACCAAAACTTCAATCATTTTTTCTTTCTTTGAATGACATATATGAACATTATTTTGAAACTGCTATTTGTATTAAACTTTTAAAGCAAGTGATCAACTTTTTTTTATTTAATTTTTGTGAGTAAGATTCTAAATCTTAAGATTTTGTCTATGCATGAGGAAGCTAATATTATGTGGGGAAATATAGCTAGTAATATTAAGAATGATGCAAAAGATGTGCTTGGAGTATCAAATGTAAAAGCTACTAATAATAAAAAAGATGTGCTTGGAGTATCAAATGGAAAAGCTACTAATAATAAAAATATGTGCTTGGAGTATCAAATGAAAAAGCTAGTAATATTAAGAATGTTGCAAAAGCTGTGCATTAATAACTTCATCAACAATGATGTGTGCTTCACTCTATGAATAAGATCAATATAAGTGCATATAGTCTCTCACATTAATGAGTACATAGCAAAGACATCCAAAATAGACGCCCCTTAATTAATCAAGATTCTCTCTTAAAATTTGACAAACTTCAATGAAAAAACTTCAAAAGTATTATTAAGGATTCACTTTCATTTTGGCGGATCCTCAAAAAATGAGAGGATTCTTGATGAGTCTCCGACTGATGATAAATTATTCCACAAAAAGATTTCAAGGTGGGCTGAGTTGTGCTTACTATTATCGGTGAACAAATAAAACTAAGTGTGAGCTCGATCTTTTAAAGTAGCAGAAAATACTTGATAAAGAAGTGCATCAAAAACTTGCTGGATATGCATGATGGTCCGATAATGATAAATATGCATATACGTATCAAATGACTCGTCATCTAAAATAATAGTTGGTAGTTTGAACACAGGATTTGTGTTACTAAGGTTTTTTTTTTCCTTCCAACATAAGATCTACCATAATAAACAATTGCGATAACTATGTGGCTTATTGATGATGTTGTACTTAATATGAAATTGAAATTTTAGCCCATGAGAGAATTTCAACTCTCACCTTTCCTAATGTTTCCCCTCTTCCACTATATATTTAAAGAGCTTTGTCACGCAATAGGTAACATTCCTCTAAAACTTTAAAACAATTGTATAAGCCAATAGCAAGGTTTAAAATTACGCAAATAGGTATTAAAGCACTTTTCATTCGTGAGACGATGTAGAAACCTCAATACATATTGAGGAAGACTCAAAATCCAAAAAATGCGTGTAAAGTAAAAAAATTGAGATTAAAAGTAATTTTTTATATAATACCCAAATAAAATATTAAAGGATGATATATTAACTTTCTATTGAACAATGAAGTACCAAATTGACATACATATGAAACAAAAAAACTGCACAAAATGTAAAGTGAAAAATGATAAATTGTGTGAAATAGAATTGAAATCCAAATATTAAAAGAGCAAAACAATATAAAATAGAAGAATTGCATAAATATATCATATAGATCAAGTTAAACTCCATATTTCTTCTTTCTCGGTTCCTTTATCATCCACATTTATTTACTGAAGATAGTCGTCGTCATAACAAATCGGTTTCTTCTCTGCCTCATCTTGTGGAGCCCAATGCCTCCTAATATACTTCTTCATTGATTTCAATCATCTTTCTCTTTCATAAATGTTTGAAATCAACATAAAGATGAGATTAATACTCCAAAATTTTTAAAGGAGGTGATGGTGGTGCGCGACTTTCAAGTGATCCTCTGCGGAGGCTACGACGGTGGTTATTGTGGCGAATGTTGCGGGTTAAAGGTCGAGGCAATCGAGAGGATGTCGATTCGACTCGGGGATGCAAGAAGGTGTGGTTTGTTTAGAGCTTTAGTTTAAGATTTAGGTAATTTTTAATAAAATATATATATAAATAAGATGAGGTGTATGCCTCATGCCAGTAAGGCGAGCCTCAACCAAGCTGAAGCACAAGCCTCATTAAAAAGGCTAGCGTGAAGAAACATCAAGACGGGCCTCATATTGCACCATTTTAAACAATAGCCAATAGGCAACTTCCTTTTTTTCTTCATTTGGCCCTAGTTTTATCTCCATTAGGAGTTATATCCTCTCATTTGCGATGAAATCATTGAGAATTGGACCACCATTCAATATCTAAGTGATGGCGCCACCAATTATCCCAAAAGCCCAACCATAAGGGAAATGTCAACCAAGACTTTTCTAGCCAATGGGTTTTCCTTAATGCCCATGGCGCATACCAATGCCTGTTGTTGAGTATGTGCAATCAATTATGATTCTATCATAAAGACCAAAAGAGGATTCATACCAATTCGGCAATTCATCATGAGTTATCTCCTTTCTTGGACTTCGGAGAGAGAGATGCTCATGATTCAAATTTACTAGATGAACTATATGCTATTTGATATAGAATGCAACATAATGGAGAAGCAGCTTTTTTGTGTAGAGAAGCAATCATGTGATGGAAAATAAAAGGAGTGGCCTATTGTCTTGCATTTTTCTTTGAGTCCTTCAAAAGATTGATGATTGTGGACGCAGACCTTCAAATATCTCAAAAATATATGGGAAGCATCACATAGTTCCTAAGGGAATGGAAGAGACCAATTTCATCATGAAAACAGAAACTCTTGATTGCATTTATCATGTATGATAATCAGACTACATGAGTATGGTTGCTATTTGTAACAGTAACCATTAATCCAAAGGGGAAAACTACTCTAAAATAAATAAGAATACTCTCAATTAATCATGCATGATAATCAAATCTTAACCCAACAATTAATGCTTGACATTTTATGTATAGAGAAATTAAGACACAATAGCAAAATAATAATAATAAAGTATAAGTGGAGAAAGACTTAATGAAAATGACATACGCAAATTATGAATACGGCTTGAAGATTGTGATCATTAGGAGTCGCTATTTTCTGGATATCTTGATGTGTTAAACTTAATAAATTAGATGATTTTTTACGGGCAATTTATACACAGAAAAATCATCCCCTGCCACAACTTATTCCCAATTAGTGGGACCATAGAGGACGCTTACACTCCAATGTGTTAACTTTATTGTCTTGGAAAGATTTTTGATGACCTGCAAATACATGGCAAAATTAAAGCTTCCAAGCATAGTCTTCTCCCGATAAACAATATAATAGATGATGCAAACATCAAATGCATATGAACTAGGTTGTTTACATATGAGATGGGTGCAATTTGGTCAAGTAACTTTTAAGGATCCCTATGACTGTCTTAGTGGGTACTTCTATCAAGAGTCCTCAAAACATTGAAGGTAATGGATACTTTTGGGAAGCCATCTGTGTGTTGAGCCAAAGTTTAGAGCATGAAGGTGGTTAATCATGACACACTTTGATGCATCAAAAATAACAAAAAGTATAACACTAGGATTGCAAACAAGACTTCCTTTCCATAAAATATAGATAATCAAAATCTTAAAGTTCAACCTCTTCAAACGTACATTAAATGGAACACTACAATAAACAAAACACAACAACGCTTCAAGTTTCAATAAAACATGATACGACACAACTTACAATTAATAAAGTTTAGAGAAGAATGATACAGTTGGAACTTGGAAGGGATACCGTGGAAAGAAGAAAGAGATTAGAAACCAAGACGAATTATAAGAAGAGATGAGGTAGAAGAAGATAGCTCGCAAGTTATTCGAAACCCACAGGTTTCATGCTCCAAAAATTCATCTCAAATCACTCTCCTAAAACAGCCACAAAACAACCATTATATAGGGGAAGAAAATGTCAAAAAGATAATTAATACATGTATTTAATGCACCTCAAAATCAGCTAATAGAATACCCTTGAAAACCGCAGTAAGCAGGGACCGAAGGGGCAGCAACCTGAGGAAGAAACCGAAGCAGCACAGTAGCCAATGGGGGGAATCTGAAGCAACTCACAGCATTTAATAAGCAGGGAATTCAAAGAATCACACAGAAACCAAATGGGCAGCCGCATAGGTGAGTGGGAAACCAAAAAGGGAGCTTTTGGGAATTAAAATCAGCATGGGGAACACCCAAAGGCCAGCTCTTCCTGCATCACACTTAGAGGATTCTTAAGGTCATTTAAGAGCGCCATGATCCCATACGAAATTATGAAAATGTTTTTTTGGATATTAAGATATCAGTGGCTATCCCACACCTTTAGACTTAAGTTTATCAGGTAAAAAAACTTCTGGCACTAGTTTATCAAACCCAAATTGAACTCAACAATTTAACATTGAGTAAAAAAATCAATCAAGACAAGATATCAAAACAATTCCATGCTCAAATTCAAAGGCTCAAAGAACTGGACTATGGTTAGAAGATCACAATTTAGTAGAGTAAAAAAAAACAAATCATGGAATACTAATAAAACAGGCTGATCACTCATTCAAAGGGAATGGAGAGAACAGGCCATATTCACCATCAATACGAATTAAATTAATAATCTATATGATGCTGAAAGTGACATGCAAATCAAGCAGTGACATCATCATACATCTAACAGAGCAGCAAACCACAAAAGTTTCTACAGAATTTATCAGAATAACAACAATCAACCATAGCAATAATAAAAATTATTTTTAAATCAGGAAAGTCCTCAAAGCATGTATCAAACATTCGTCCGATAGAAACCCTTGTTTTGCAGCAAGGATCTAAATCCCCGCATCAGACTATATAAATCGGCATACAATTATCCAAAGAACTCCATTAATCAATACCGGGGGTAAACCAAAATAAGACAGACAAAATAAAACAAATAAATAATAAAACCATGTGCGCTCCGGCATGAATAGATCCAGCAAAAAGTTTAAACAATAGTGGCAAGGGTCAGAGCTTAAGGCGTACGCTGAGCGGGCTCAAGAGGCGGTGAATCCACCTTCTCAGATATGACGACGATCGGAGCGGCAGGTAACGTAGCCTCCTCTACAGAATCCTCGTCCTCTTTGCTCCAATCGTTCACGTCCTCGCCGTCCAGGAGGGCCGGCGAGTGAACGGCTGTCTCGGCTCTCCCGACCACCTCCATCAGTCACGCCGATTAGTAGAGCAAACGAGGGTTTGGCTCTCGCTAGTGAGCTTCTAGGGAAACTCGGGCACTGCTCGCTTGCAAATGAAGGTAAATTATTAAGGAGGGTTTGGCTTCCGCTGATGAGCGTCTTGGGGCTATTGGAAGCGGGATTCGCCGGATTTGTCTTAAATCCTACCAAACGGTTTGAGAGCACGCAATAAATCTGAATAGATTGGATTTACGGAGCAAATCCGGGATTTGCTAAATCTCGTCGTTGGGCGGATTTAACGGGATTTACGGATTTGGACCGAACTCCCGTCTTGAAGGAGGAAGCGAAGATGGTTAACCTACGCTGCGAGCGAGTTCCCTACGTGACTTCCGATCTGAAGCCTTCGAAGGAGGCGAAGAAGGGGCTTTAGCGACTCTATCAAAAACAATTGCACGCGAAGCGCGGATAGCAGGCCAAGCCGAAGCAACCCTAGACTGCCTCCTAAATTCCTAAATTAGAAATTAATCTAATTAACATTATTAATATAATTTAAATATTATTAATTAATTATATTAATTAAATAATTAGTAGTGTAATTAAGTATTCTTATTTAATTAAATTAAATAACTAGTAGTATAATTGGCCATTAAATTAGTTTAATTAATATAATTTAAAATAAAAATAGTTAATTATAGTAGTTGAATATTTAAGTGATGAATGAGATAATTAATAATTAAAATAAATTAAATAGTGCTTAAATAATTTAATTAATTCATTAATATGAGTATTAGTTAAATAATTTTAAATTTCAAAAAATAATTAACAAATTAATTGGGGCATAGAAATATAATTAGATAATTACTAATATAAGAAGTAATTTGCTAATTAGCACATAAATAATTAATTTGATACTTTGTAATAATTAAGCAAGTCCCTAATTATATTATTTATCACTATAATTTATTTAAAATAATTAAAACTAAAACTAACAAGTAACACATACTTAACAATTAATACGTAAATTAAATTCAAAACATATTAAATTTAATTTCTAAATGAACCAACCAACTTAAAATCTTGAATTACATTACCAAATAGTCTCTCAAAATTTAAAATATGTCATATCAAATAGTTTTCAAGATTTAACACTCTTAGAATTTACTAAATCCTGATTTACAGTATTTACTAAATCAATTAAAATTAAATTCTACTTATTACCAAACAGGCCCTAGGGCTATTTGGCATTGCTCTCATGCAAGTGAAGACAAATTAGCTTATATATATATATATATATATATATATATATATATATATATATATATATATATATATATATATATATATATATATTATATATATATATATATATATATATATATATATATATACTATTATCACAATTATTGCAATAAATAACTATTAGTATCACAATTATTATTTGCAGGTTTGGTGTTATCATATCATATTATATATTAAGATAAATTATCTTAATATATAATTAAGATAATCATAACCCGTAATCAATAATTTTAGTACTAAAAATTAAATTGATAACATGATTAATGGTATTTTTTATATTTAGCATGTATTAATATCTTGATTGGTAACAGGATTATTTGTATTTCATTTGCTTAAGAGTTAAGATGTACTAGTAGCTTGGTTCGCAATGGAAATAATTGCACTTTATAAGTTTAGGATATATTTATTTACCTTTGATATAGAGCCCTGCATTGAGTATCCATACTCACACCCACTCATATGGGTACGCCCATGGCCTTATGGGTGGGTATGGGTGGGTACTAAATATCGAGGGATAAATCGATTTACATTGATAATCACTGTATATCTTATTTATACTACTGCAATCATCGCTACATATTGTGCAGCACTTAACCACACTACAACAACAACAACAACATCAAGCCTTTATCCCACTACGTGGGGTCGGCTACATGAATCCTTTTTCTCCATTGTGTCCTATTAAAAGTCAAATTCTTGTTTAAATCTAATAAAGAAAGGTCATTCCTAATATTTTCTAACCAAGTCTTTTTAGGTCTACCCCTACCTTTCTTAACATAAGTCAAATCTAATACCTCTACTCTCCTAACCGGGTCATCGGAAGGCCGCTGTTTTATGTGGCCAAACCATCTAAGGCGACTCTCTCTAATCTTATCTTCTACTGGAGCTACTCCAACCTTTTCACGTATATGCTCATTTCGTATCCTATCTCTAAGGGTAAAACCACTCATCCACCTGAGCATCCTCATCTCTGCCACACTTAACTTATTATTATGCTTCTCTTTTAATGGCCAACATTCGGCACCATAAAGCATTGCAGGCCTCACTACCATCTTATAGAATTTTCTCTTAAGTTTGAGGGGTACATTTCTATCACATAACAAGCCAAATGCATTCCTCCACTTCAACCATCCAACTTGAATTATGCTGATAATATCTCCATCTATTTCACCATCACTCTGAACAATAGATCCAAGATATTTAAAACGTGTACTCTTATTAATGACTTGATCGCCCAAAGTCACAATCCCCTCACTAGGTCTATTACTACTAAAATTACACTCCATATATTCCGTTTTAGATCTACTCAAGCGAAAACCTTTAGACTCCAAGGTTGACCTCCATAATTCAAGTTTACCTTCAACTCCCTCTCTACTCTTATCAACAAGAAGAATATCATCAGCAAAAAGCATACACCAAGGTACATCCTCTTGCAAATGTCTAGTGAGAACATCCATGACTAAAGCAAAAAGATATAGGCTTAAGGCTGATCCTTGATGTAACCCAACCAAAATAGGGAAATACTTGGTCAATCCACCTTGTGTTTGAACACAAGTAATAGCTCCCGCATACATATCTTTAATGATTTGAATATAAGCATTATTGACTCCTTTCTCTTCAAGAACTCTCCATAACACTTCTCTTGAAACTTTATCATATGCTTTTTCTAAATCAATAAATATCATATGTATATCCTCCTTATTTTCTTTATATTTCTCCATCAAACCTCTTAATAAATGTATGGCTTCCATAGTCGATCTACCCGGCATGAATCCAAATTGATTTTGAGAAACATTAGTATCACGCCGCAAACTATGCTCCATAACTCGCTCCCATAGTTTTAAAGTATGATACATTAACTTAATACCTCTATAATTCGCACAATCTTGTGCATCATCTTTATTCTTAAAAATAGGAATTAACACACTCATTTTCTACTCATCTGGCATCCTTTTAGTCTTCAAAATAGTATTAAAAAGTTTAGTAAGCCATGAAATTCCTTCATCTCCTAAGCATTTCCATACATCTATTGAAATATCATCATGTCCAACAGCTTTTCCACCCTTCATTTTCTTTAAAGCCTCTCTAACTTCAGTTTTACTAATACGCCGATAAAAATAGAAGTCTTTATTTTCATTTAGGGTGCTAAGGTCACTATAGTCAATCTTATTTTCACAATCTTCATTAAAAGTTTAGCAAAATATCTCACCCATCTTTGTTCAATATCATCTTCTAAGAAAAGTATTTTTTTTATCTTCATCTTTAATACACTTCACTTGAACTAAATCCTTATTACTCATATCTCTTTGTTTTTGGCCAACTTATACATATATCTTTCTCCCTCTTTAGTATCTAATCTATTATATAAATCACTAAAAGCTAATGTCTTTGGCTAACTTAACCACGCTACGAGTACAATAAATTTTGATATGCGACTTGGAAATTTGCCATCATTACAAATACAACAAGCCTCAAGACCATCACTCCGTGGCAGACTACGTTCAAAAAACATGAAAATTTGGTGGGCATATGTGGGTATGAAATCCCAGAAGTCACCATGGGTGGGTGTGGGTGGTCGAAACCCGTCCGACTAAAATATGGGTACCCAACCAGGATCTCATGTAGGAACTTTTATTACGTCCGGTGTAAGGACGTAGAGGAACGTCCGGTTGGAGGCAAAATCCCGCCAAAAAACTCGATATTTGCTCGGTACAACTAGGTATTATTTGATAATAACGAGGAATACCGCTCTCTGAAGACCAATACCGAGTTATACCGAGCTGTACCGAGAAATACCGAGTTGTACCGAGTTTTTTCTAAGAAAACTCGGTACAACTTTTGTATAACTCGGTATTGCTCGATATAGCTCGGTATAACTCGGTATTGGGTCTTCAAATGATGGTATTCCTCATTATTGTTTGGTATTGCTTGATATTTGCTCGGTACAACTCGTTTTTTGGCGAAATTTTGCCTCCGGTCGGAGGACGTAATAATTGTTCCTCATGTAGGGCTTTGCTTTGATAGATATTTGAGCATTCATTTCTAAGATTATTGTTATATCTCTACGAGGAAAATGGGCCCTTAATAATGTCAATAGGAATTTCTTTCTATCAAAAAATGAATAAGAATAAGACATTTCTTTCAAAAGATGTCTAAAATTTACAAAAATATAAGATGTAAGATAGAGACTTTAGAATTTACTTTAAAAATAGATAATCGTGTATGCAGTCTCACGAATTAAGCAATACTATGCTATTTACTCTCTTGTATTAGTACTATTTACTTAGTTAATTAGATCAATAGGAATTTCTTTTTACGGGTAAAAATTAGATTTATTCTTCCCAAAAAATAATTATATTTTTCCCAATAATTTTGTTATCATAGAGCAAGAAGCTTCAGGAATTTTCTCATTATAACTACCTACCTGCTATAAGATAGTTATTTGTTACATAATTTGATGGAATTTAATGTGCTCATTATTTGTTACATATTTTTTATAGGTTAAAGAGACAAAATATAAGCATTATAAATTAGCTGCTTGAATGTTTTTAATAGAAGTGGCAATTTCTCACATAATGTATAAACTCAATTCTCAAGCCTAACAAACAGATAAAGATAATGATATTTATTGGGGTAGAATAGCAGGAGGAGCTTCAATTTCTGTAGGCATTGTCAAGGATGGTCTTCCATACTCTTCTTCCTCCTTAGGTGGATGAATCGTAACCAGATCAGGTAGAGGAGTAGGCGGCCCCTGCTTGCCCTTTGGATCCCAGTCAAGCATAATCTTCACCTTGATGCCAAGCACTCCCTAGATATGGACAAAATAATTTTAAACGGTACAAAAAATTCAAACTACAGAACATAGAATTCAAGCGGAATAACACCTACAATGATTAGTTAGTGTAAATATTTTTTTGGGGATTTACATGCATACGGTTGAATCTTTATGAATAATCATATCTAACAACTAAGGCTTCATTTGAGATCGCTTTTTTACTGCTCGAAATAACTTTTTAGTTAAAAAATTAAAATTTATGTACAAAAAAAAAAAAAAGATAAGCAGCTTTAAGAAACAATAAAAAAGCCGTCCCAAATGAAGCCTAAATCTTTATATTTATTTATATATCATCCTAGTGGCTAAGGCTTCGTTTGGGACGGCTTTCCTATTGTTTCTTAAAATAGCTTTCTAGTACAAATTTTTTTATTTTTTTACTAAAAACTGGTTTAAGAATCGGTAAGAAAGCCGTCCTAAACCAAGCCTAAGGCTTCATTTGGGACTGTTTTATACTGCTTCTTAAAGCGGCTTTCTAATACAAAATTTTTAATTTTTGTACTAAAAAGCTTTTTTAAGAAGCAGTAAGAAAGCCGTCCCAAATGAAGCCTAAATTGCATCAAAATATATACAGGAAAAGGGTCACCTGTCTCAGAAGAACATGTCTCACAGCAGAATCAATGTATTCATTCACAGGCTGGCCAGAAGAAATCATATACCCATCTTTGAATTTCATGGACTTAGCACGCTGAGCCCTGAGCTTTCCACTTACGATAACCTGAAGCAGGGTAAAGGCAAAAGCTGGTAAGAAATACAGCATCCCCAAGTAAAAGACCATAGAGGAAATAAAATAACAAAGGAAGAGTAAACATACTTCACATCCCTTGGCACCACTCTCCATGATGAATCTCAAAACACCATAGCAGGCCCTGAAAAAAAAAATTTTTGAAGGGCTGAGAAAACAATATAAATTAACCCCAACATAAGAATTGAATATGGATTGGGTTTAATCAATATGATCAGACAACCTATAGAAATCATTTTAAAAATCTAATTTTAGCTATGAATTTCACTAATTAAAACCATCCAACACATGTAAGGTATCATCAATAAACAAGCAATTGTAATCCTCTAAACCTAGAAATTGATATTAACTTATAATACAATCGCATCGATCACTTAAAATTTTGATGCATCCAATTGAATAACCAAGTGAACATAAAAAATGGAAGTGGGACATATCAATAGACTTCGTAATTAGGGATGTCAATATTTGACACGACCCCAAAATTCTAGGTTATGATCAACTCGTTTGAGAAATGGGTCAGGTTTGGGTTAACCTGGAAACCCGAAACAACCCCGGGTTGACCCGGGAACATCACGCGTGACTTGTGACCTTATCCCATTTGCGCTGGCCTGTCGCTACCTCTATGCCATCAACGTCGTCCCGTTCGCACTGGCTAGTGGCGGGAATCTTGTCAGTCGTCCCGTGTCGTCGGCCACCCGCAAAGCGTCCGTGTCATCGTCGTCCCATCCTCAGTTGTTGTGTCGTCGGTGTCGTTCGTGTCCTGCCTGGCTCCTGTTATAGTGCATGTGAATGTGCGGGTCAGGTCGAGTCAATCCAATAACCCGCAGTTGACAATCTTGACCCATTTGCAAAATTAGGTCGGGTTATGGTCAACATGTTTGGACCTGTGTCAACTCGAGTTGGACACGAACCCGATCCGTTGACCTGTTTTGACACCCCTATTCGTAATGATAAAGATAATGAACAGTTTTGATCCGACATTTGAAGACAGAAACATCAAAAATTAAATGGGAGGCATGATGATTCTCCTCCTAAAAGGTCATTCCTTATGAATTTATAGTTCTAAGTATAATCTAGCATAAGAATCAAGCAAAAAAATGATAATACAATACAAAAGTTTCACAAACCGAAAAAAAAAAAACTTCTCGTTAATGAAAATTTTCCAAATGGAATAAAAAAAAAGTAAAAGGGCTCAAGATACTCTAGGACGTGACAAAGATAAACTAGAAACTACACAATTGAAATACACCATCATAACTCTTATCAATGCAAACAGAAAATATTGAGTTGCAATGAATGACCGAGAAAATTTTAACATGAAGATGTAAACTTAAGAATTTTAGAAAGCAGAAACGTCAAGATGATAGAGTGTAGGTGCATATTCCAAACTCCAAGCAACAGTTAGATGCAGGAAGCCTGACAAGCTCCAATTAAATCTCTGTTTGAGCACTGTTAAGGAAACCTTGCCCAAATTACATTTAAGGTGCAAGGAGAAATTATTAAGCGCTCACTGAGATAAAATCTCAGCATTTTATTCCGATGATTAGATATCCATATATTTAGTTTAAATCTCATTTAAAAATATTTACCCACATTAAAACGAGTTAATAAATAGGGTTAGGTTGTTACTTTGTTGCAATAATTTGATAAATATCTTTGACATGTTACAATAGTGATGTCCCATATGGCTTGATGTTGTGTGAGAGTTTTCATATTTCTAGTAAGAAAATCGAGGGTTGTTACATATTTAAAAAGAAACTTTTCTCTGAATAGTTAAGTTCATTTTTTACTCAACATTTTAAATAGAATTTATACTTGAGAATAAAATTGAAATATGATTTAACACAAATTAATGATAATTTTTTTACTCCAAAACCTTCAATTGTAGTTATACTGGAGAAAAAAGAAAAAAAGGATGGCTTAACATAAACTATTTTTATCAATGTATTATATTATGCAATTGCCTTCAGTTTAGAAAGTGAAAATTCTAGTTATTATCAATGAATTCTTCGAACTTTTAATAAAATAAATAAAATTAAAAAAAATCATTGAAAAAATTCAATTATATATATAAGTATTCTAAAGAATTATTATTAAAGAATGCATAATATTAAAACTCTACTAAATTTTAATACATGCATCATATGGACTTGCATTTTTATTGGTATAAGAAAGTTTTTAAAAAAAAGCCACGAGGAACATCATAATATCCTCTTCCTAAGGAAAATCATGGTGAAAAACCCAGCTATGTATAGCGATCCACCAGATGATTAACTTCTACTATTATTGTACCCCATAGTCCTGTGTTTAGACCTCATAGCCATGAGCCTGTGCCTAGAATAGTGGTACTTATGTAGTCCATGTACATAGTATGATGTTAATCATAGTGGTAGGCATGCAAAAGAGTCCAAGTTGAGTTCAAGTCATGCCAAACTCGACTCAACTTGCCGACCAAATCGTGAGCTCGAGCTCGGCTCATATCAATGAAAGTGAGCTCGCAAGTCAGCTCAGGAGATCAAGGCAAAAGGCTCAACGTGATACCACCGAAGAAGAAGTCGTGATATCTCCTCCATGGACCCTTGTTGAGGGCAAGTGGGGACCAAGAAAGATTTATTTTAGATTACATGCAGTTGCCCCTACTTCTAGCCCACCCACCAGTCTGAAAGAGTTATGAAGAATACTTCTATCAGATTTCATATTTTTCTATTAGTCCACTCGAGACCTCATCTACACAACAACAACAATAACAACAGGAACATCAGCCTTAGTCCAACTACGTAGAGTCGGCTACATAAATACTTTTTATTCATTGTGTTTTGTTAAGAGTCAAATTCTCATTTAAATCTAATAAAGAATGATCATTTCTAATATTTTCTAACCAAGCCTTCTTAGGTTTACCTCTACTTTTCTTAACATAAGTCAAATCTAATACATCTTTTCTCCTAATCAGGCCAGTGGAAGGCCAATGTTTTATGTGACCAAACCATCTAGGGTGACTCTCTAATCTTATCTTCCACTAGAGCTACTCCAACATTTTCATGTATATACACATTTCATATTATGTCTCTAAGAGTAAAGCCACTCATCCAAATGAGTATCATCATCTCTGCAACACTTGATTTAATTTTATGCTTCTCTTTTAATGGATAATATTTTGCGCCATAAATCATTACAAGTCTCACCACCATCTTAAAGAATTTTCCATTAAGTTTGAGAGATACTTTTCTATCACACAATAAGCCCGATACATTCCTCTACTTCAACCATCGAGGCATCGACCTTGAATTCTAATAATAATATCCCCATCTATTTCACCATCACTCAAAAAATAGACCCGAGATATCTAAAACAACAACAACAACATCAAGCTTTTATCCCACTACGTGGGGTAGGCTACATGAATCCTTTTTCTTCATTGTGTTATATTAAGAGTCAAATTCTCATTTAAATCTAATAAAGAAATGTCATTTCTAATATTTTCTAACCAAGCCTTTTTAAGTCTACCTCTACCTTTCTTAACATAAGCCAGTGGCGGAACCATTTGGTGGTTAGGGGGGGCAATTGCCCCCCCTCAAAAAAAAAATTTTTTTTAGAAGAGTAAAAACAAAAAAAAAATTTATAGGAGAGTAAAAAAATTTTCTTGCCCCTCCTAAAAAATTATTTTTGCCCCCCCCCCTAAAAATCTCTTTTGTCCTAACTTGCCCTAAAATATTTATATATTTCTTCACATTTTGTTTTAATATTCTTTTTCATATTTTTCATGACAGTTTAATTACACCTTTTTTACTTAATTTTTTTTGCTTAAATTTTTTGTAAAAAAACTTTTCATGATATATAGATATATAATATTATTTTTTTAATATTTAATTATTTTTGTGCTGTATTTGCCCCCCCTCAAAATTGAAGCCGGTTCCGCCCCTGACATAAGCCAAATCTAATACATCTACTATCCTAACAGGGTCATCAAAAGGCCGCCATTTTACATAACCAAAAGGCGACTCTCTCTAATCTCGTCTATCACTGGAGCAACTCCAACCTTTTCATGGATACGCTCATTTCGTATCCTGTCTCCAAGAGTAAATTCACTCATCTACCTGAACATCCTCATCTCAGCAACACCTAACTTAATATTATGCTTCTATTTAATGGCCAACATTCCATGCCAGTAAGCATTGCAGATCTCACCACCATCTTATAAAATTTTCTCTTAAGTTTGAGTGGTATATTTCTATCACACAACAAACCCAAAGCATTCCTCCACTTCAACCATCCAACTTGAATTCTACTAATAATATCCCCATATATTTCATCGTCACTCTTAAAAATAGCACCAAAATACACTTATTAATGACTTGCTAACCAAAATCACAATCTTTCCACTAGATCTATTAATACTAAACGCTCAATGTATTCGATTTTAGATCTACTCAAACAAAAATATTTATACTCTAAGGTTGACCTCCATAATTCGAGTTTACCTTCAACTCCCTCTCTAGTCTTATCAACAAGAAGAATATCATCAACAAAAATCATACACCAAGGCACATCCTCTTACAAATGTCTAGTAAGAACATCCATGACTAGAGCAAAAAGATAAGGGCTTAGGGATGATCCTTGATGTAATCCACCTTCTGTTTGAAAGATAAGGGCTTAGGGTTGATCCTTGATATAAGCCACCTTGTGTTTGAACACAAATAACAGCTTTTGCATATATATCCCTAATGACTTGAATTAGTTAAATATAAACATTATTAACCCCTTTCCTTTCTAGAACTCTCCATATAACTTCTCGTGGAACTTTATCATATGCTTTATCTAAATCAATAAATATCATATGTAGTCCTTCATATTCTTTCTATACTTCTTCATCAAACCTCTCAATAATTGTATCCATAGTAGACCTACCGAGCATGAATCCAGATTGATTTTGAGACTTCATCTACACTACCTGACTTCAAAGGGAAAACCAATGTTTATATAAAGCACATACCATTTAAGCAAGAGGATATGGAATTAGTTGATACAGCTCTTGATTCCCCTCCTCTAAAGTATTATCCCAATGATCCTATCTTGGATGAAAATCTCGATGAGTATATTTTATAATCATTTTAATAAAATCTTCCGACTCCACTTTTCAAAGGAAGCCTCTCCAAACAAACTTTAAGGACTTCCAATTTTTTGGCACAGAAGAACACCTTCACATTATCATCTTTTTTCCCCTCAACATATGTAAGCTTAAATGAGTTTAAAAAAACTTTTTCTCATCATCACTATAAGCATTCCACAAACTATTTAATGTCTGCTTTATGATTTATGAATCTTCAATTTTCATACTTTCATATTGAGTGTTGCACGAAGCGTTAAACATATTTTGTGCAATGTTATAACCATGTTACAACGTCTACCCATTTTCCTCATAATCCTTAGATATAGATTCATCATTTTTAGCATTGGCACACATCACTTAACATTCCCATTTTCATTATATTTATATTATCATATTTATCCTGCATGCCTATGTATAATTAAGACACAAATAATTATAAAATATCATTTTATGTTAAATTTATCTCAAAATAACAGTGATGATCATTTTTTAAGATCAAAGCCACTAAAATTATCTCATATACAAACTTAGTTCTATTAAGCCAGAGCTTTTTATCTCCTAAAATCTAAACATTTTCTCTATGGCTCTAACTTTTCACTTATTTTAACATGTGTGTCAACCATAAAAGCTATTGTACATCATTAGAAAAGGAGCATAACAAATAAAGAGCTTTCTGAACAAACGCTAAACTATGGTATAGAGAAAAACCATAATCACTTGATGAATACAAGATCTTTTCAGAGAAACAGGATGGGAAAAAATCCTAATAAGAAAAGAAAATTGCCATACTTAACCACAAGAAAACATAGTCAAAATGCAAATTAACTACAATTAAAGGACCATTCAAGCACTGGCAGAATAAATAATAAATTTAAGCAAACCAAGCAAATAAATGTAGCCTAATTAAATAAGAAGGAAATCAAAACCTGCGAACAGCAAGCCCTCCAAGGAGTTTGTATCGGAGTGACTCAGCCTGGGCAATAGCACAGAGACCCCTATTATTAACCTTCTCAGCATAAAGTTCAACGCTGTTCTCCGGAAATTTGAATCTTTTCTGCACGACAGAAGTCAGCTCCCTAATTCTCCTTCCCTTCTCGCCTAGAAGGGTAAAAATCCTCAAACCAAACGTTAAAAATCCTCATAAAATTCACGAGTACAAGTGAAGCAAGCAAACAAGACCTCACCAAGCACGTTCTGAGTCCGGGTGGCCCTGATGATGATCTCTGTCCTCATGGGAGTAACCCTAACCTCCACACCGGAGTACCCATCCTCCGCGAGCTCACGAGTCAAAACCTCGTTTAGTTCCGCGAAGAAAACGCCATCAGCCACAAACTAAAACAGGAAATGAAACCCACATAAACGATCAGACCTTCAAAAATGAACAAGAAACTGCGCTCTTGCGCTGATTAGTATTAAATAACTTCTTGATCTTAGAATCTGGGGAAAGCACTGAAATTTGAATCTAGGACTGGTTTAAGAGAACCAAATCTTCAACCTTTCGCTTCTTGCTTATCTGGGTTGCCATGGCTAGAGGATCAAGAGATGAATGAAAACGGAAACGATAGCCGCGCTCGCTGCTGCCGCCGTTTCTCCTTTCTTCGTTCTCCTGTGACAACCTAGAACCGCTGAAATCGCGTCCCTAATAACAGAGTATGCGATTTGGAACCAGATCGAACGGCGGAAATACCGAGATCCACTGATCCAGTCAACTCTTATTTGCCCTTAGGGCTGTTTGGTATCGGATTTACAGCGGGATTTAACTCGGATTTAGGCTAAATCCAGCCAAACAGTTTTTGTGCGCGCGTTAAGATTTTTTTAATGCTTTCTAAAATAAAATTTTAGTACAAATTTTTTTATTTTTTACTAAAACTCTATTTTAGAAAGCAATAAAAAAATCATCCCAAATCTCGGAATTCGGTAAATCCCGGATTTACGGATTTACGGGTTAAATCCGGGATTTAGTAAATCCGAGGGGTAGCCGGATTTAACGGGATTTAAAGCGTGTGAAAGGGAGAAAGTTACCTTCACAGCCAGCGAGCTCCCGTTCTTACTTCCGATCAAAATGCTGTAACTTCGGATCCGGGTTGACGAGAAAGTCGTGGCAAGAGCGAAGTCGAATAGCCACGAAGGAGCCGAAGAAGCGACTCGTGCAATCTATACACCTGCAAAGCAGTGAAGCCGAACAGCAACGACAAAAAGAGAAGATGAAAGTCAAACCATATACGCCTCTAAGTTATTATTGATTAACTTAATTAATATAATTTACACAGCTCACCTTGGCCTGTTGGTTGAGAGCTTATGCTTCCAACTAAGAGGTCTTGAGTTCGAGTCTTTATGTATGCGTTGTGTGTGTGTTTGCCTTAAATAGCCTAAATGTCCCAAAAAAAAATTAATATAATTTAAATAATTAAGTAAATTAATTAAATAGTTAAATTAAATAATTAATTGTATAATTAGTACATAAATTAATTATCTAATTTAACTTAATTTATAATTAATAAGTAATTATTAATATAATTAGATTAATTAACATAACTTAATATATTATTATTAAATATATAATTAATTGTGTAAATAATAATTAATTAGTAATTTGTACTTAACAAATTATTAAAATTATAACACATTATATTTTTTATTTTTAATTATAAATTTATTTTTAAGTTATAATTATCTTCTTCACATTTAAATTTCGAACTGCGATAAATCCTGAAATACGTTACCAAACAGTTTCTAAGATTTAACAGAATTTAACATTTGGCATACCAAACAATTTTCAGGATTTAATACATTTCGGATTTACTAAATCTGGATTTATAGGATTTACTAAATCCCACTAAAGTTAAATTCCACTTGTTGCCAAACAGCCCATAGTATTATTAATTAATCAGATTTGGGATTATAAAAGAGAAATATTTTATTATTTAAATAATTATTATAATAAAATAATAAAATTAAAAAATTAAAAAAATACTAAAATAGTCAAGTAATCTAAAAAATAAAGTACAAATTTTTATATATTTTAATAAATTTATACTTAAAATCTTGAGTGCTAAAATATTTAGAAATGATATGTCACTAAGAAATTATTTTAATCTAATGAATCTTGATGTAAATATGAGTCGAAAGTTTTCAAAATTAAATCTGGGACCATCCAAACCCCAATTGCAAAAACTTATAGCCAAATTGAACAAAAGACGAACTCAATGACACCAAATTCAGTCTGATCATAGCTCAAATGAGCCCAAATCAAAGGACTAAAGCCTACTTGAAAGTTTCATAGCATCGTTTAGACGACCAATTGATATCCAAATATGACATGCTTATAGTCGAATCAAGCAGCTCAACGAGACAAATCCATCGAGACCAAGATTGCTTAATTATGACATTGTTATGTCATATAAATGTTTAAATAACATTTTATTATCGAGAGAATTGATATCAATTGCCCAATGAAACACTCCAAACTTGTCCTAATTTTTTGTTAATATTATTAGGCATGCCACTCATAAAAATTTATAAATGGACCCACATTCTTCACATTGAAGGAGTACGAAGAAAGGAGAAAACTAAGGAGCTCTATTGCATTCTTTAGTCAACACTATCAGCCGCCAAATATCTTCTTAACTACCGATTGTCGCCATACTTTTACTTGTTCGTTAGCCACCGATGAATCTCTTCTCGACAAAGGACCGTCACTGGACTTTTGCCTACCTATTGACTACCTCAAAATCTCCAAACATTGCTAGACTTTTCATTCAAACCATTGTTGAACATTATACTAATTTTCGCCACCATATCTTTAATATATGTTATTGAATGAAATATCAAGAGTACCCATTCGGAGTTCGGTAAATTTTCTAATATATTGCATTGTCACCGTCGTTGTGTTGAGAGACAGGTTGACCTTAGTAATCTGTTTAAATAAGAGTGGAATCATTTTAATAGGGCAAAGCATCGTGATTTTTGCCCTCTTTAGGGTTTTCTATATAAAAATTCTGACGTTTTTTAGTCTATTTGCGTGTTGAGTACTCACAAATATTATTATATCATTATTATAACAGTAATAACAAGTAGCTATTATCAAATCATATGCTTATTTTCATTCTCAATTTTTGTATTAACAATATGCTTAAAAAATACTCAATTATTTATTCAATATAAATCATTCAAAATTCAATAACTTCTATTTCACAAAATGAAATTCAATAATATTATAATTAAAATGCTCGTATTATCAACATCAATCACATATCAAAAGTTATGCTGTGAAATTTTGTTAAAAACCAAGACAACACAATTTTTCAAGTTTTGACTAAATTAATATACATAAAACATAAAATATATAAAATCTTTGAAATTAGAAATAGGGCAATGATTTTTACAGTTTATAATGAGACGATCAAATATTTCAATAAGACTGATAGACAAAAATTGCTCTACAACCTCTAAGTTTTAACTTATATTTTCTCACTCCTCTATTTTTCCCTTAAAATCTCTCTTCTGCTTTTCTATTAGCCGAATTCATAAAGCAAAAAAGGCTTATTTAATAAAACATCAAGCTGGGTTTATCGATATTTATAATAACATAATATAATTATAATTATAATTATATAGTTATTTACTTTTTAGCAAAAATCTTGTAAGCCTTTTTATATTTTCAAATTCATAGCTATAAAAATTAAAAAAAATATCTATTAATAAAATAGTCCATCATATTTAGAATTTTTTTTTGAAATCATTTTGCAAAACGGATAACTGACAGTCAAAAAAATCTCACTTGTACTACAAAGTGTCAATTTTTTAAGGATTTGAACAAATGTCAAAAATTTGTGAAAAAAATTAGTGTAATTAAAGCAATACATATCTATAATGTGGCGTAGACGATTTTTTAATTGGACTAATAATGATTCTTGAAAAAAAATTATTTTGTTCGGTCAAAATATGAGTTGTTACATCGTAATCGGCGGGCGACAGTGGTCGGATGGACCTATTCGATGGGCGAAGGTGTTCGGAGGGACCTAGTTTGGGACCTAGTCGGCGGATGACGGAGGTCCAAGCGATCGTAGTCGGCAGGAAACGATGGCCGGAAGGATTGGAGTCGGCAGGCGATGGTGGTTAGAGGGACCATAGTCGGCAGGTGACGAATGTTGAAAGTACCAGAGTTGGTGAGCTAATATCCCTAAGGGTGAAACTAGATTTGGTAACAGCTCTTATTGACGAAAAATTATTAGGTGCGGAGTGTGCACCGTCCACACAAATATGGGTACCTAGCGGTACCAAGCGGTACCGCCTTATTGACCAAGTTCTATAAGAGGTGAACTTACTTGATAGTTGTGAGTTATCAAAATAGGTATGTATGAACATATACATTGAATTCTAGATATAATAATATTGGCACAACTTTAATTCAATCAACCTAAACTTGACTCAATAACACATTTTGGTTAAATTTTTTTTTATAACCTGTCAACTACAGTCTATATAGTTTAGAGAATTGATAAAAATAATGCGGTGATTATATCAACAAGTGAAAGGCATAAAAAAAAAAGAGTCATACTCGGGTCAAAATTTGGCACTACAGAAAAATTATCTTTTTGTGGAGGATAACTGCATCGCAAAATAACAAAAATCCATTACAAAATACGCTTTGTGGCGGAATATAATTCAACGCAAAAAACGACGTTTGCGGCAAAAAAATCTGTCACAAATATTTCCGGCGAATTTGCGATAGGATTTCAACAAAAAAAAAACACAAATTATTCCCAACTGAGCGGGCTGCTCGCTACTTACGCTTGACTAAATTGCCCACGCCTGTTCGACTACCCTCACCATTTTCTGTGTGACTGGCTTGCCCGAGATTAGAACATAGCCCCGCTCATCAAATACCACTGTCATTCTCCACTTGGCTGTCGAGACAAAACAATATAAAAGTTATTTATTTATATTATAACTTAGTTTGCGGTGGCAATTTTTGTCGCAAATTTGCGACAAAAACTTAGCCTCAAATTTGTCGCAACTCTGCCACAAAAAATCATCGAAAACTTATGTCGCAAATCGATTGCCATTTTCAACAAAAAATAATATGCCGTAAAGTTCGCCACAAATTCGCCGCAAACTGCTAACTTTCCTATACTGTGATTCATGATTATTTTCGTTTAATAAAAGGTTTGAAATTCCGGACTCGAATCAAACCCAATTTTTTTAAATAAGTGAATACAAACCTGAATTTTGTAGATCAGAGCAATATCAATTTTTTAACTGCATGATCATATGTTCAAACTACATGGCCAAGCAGACTAAAGGGCAAATTGATTTCTAGCTCAGTTTTCACTTCTCTGATTCAACTTAAATAGTTTCACACCTATCATTAAATTAACTATGTCTTTATATATCTAAATTATAAATAATTTATCTTGCATCTTTTATATATATATATATATATATATATATATATATATATATATATATATATATATATATATATATATAATATGCTTTTATTCAAATGATATGCAATCAGTATTGTTTTAAAAAACTAATATGCATTCGCTCTTCGTAAGCCTCTTTTAAAATTTACTGAAATATTTGATCTCGGCGTGCGGCTGCGGGCTTGAAAATATATGTGAATCTAATTGAACCACGTAAATTTTTTTATTTTATATTTGAAATTTTTCGTGTTATCATTCTCTCATCTAATTTAATTTTGCTCAAAATTTTATACCATAGCACTAAAATTGATTACTCTGTTCTGATTTTTATTCAATACATGTTAAAAATATCATATACATCATTTAGAATTAGCTTATAATTAAATTCGGTATATTCTGTCGAGGCGCTCAAACTTGGACCGAAAAGTTTCATGGCTTGAATGTTATTGGAGGCCCAGCAAATTGAAATAGTTGTAATAAAACAGAGATGTAGCTAGGCATCTGAGTCGGTTTATGATCTGAAAAAGGAAATGGAAGACAGTTGATTGTGGATGATAGTGATTAGATGATTGATAAAGTTAGTGTAAGTTGACAAAAGATAACAAAATAGAAGCAATGATGATCGGGTGACAATGGTCAAGAGAATTGGAATTTTATTTTTTTGCCCCGAATCGACCTTTTTTTCACACAATTTGTCCCTCCATAAATCTGAAAGCCTCTTAGCCTCCCGTCATTTTCATCATATTATGTTAAACTTTTCTAACACTAACAAATAAGTACGTGAAATGTAATTATGTGCAAAATAAATTACTTGACTTGTGTCCACCCCTTGAGGAATTTCAGGTCGAGTTATAAAAATGATGAAGGATTAATGTCGGTGCTGCGTTAAGACAAGGGCGAGTTATTGTTGATGTGAGAGTAAATGCCAAACTTACTAGAACAGGCTTTTTTTTTTTTGACGGTTAGGGGATTCGAGCTCGAGTGAGATTAGAGGAATTTCTTCTATCGACCACTCAGCTGCAGACCCGATCTCATCCAAGAACAGACTTCATTCTGGAGCATTCGACCTCAGCTAGCAGTACTCTCTAACTAGCTGCATAGCCAATTTGCCAAAAGACCAACACATGTCACCCATGCAGGAATTTGTTTCCACTTAATATGGCATATTTTATTTTGCCAATATGATTAAGAATGTTTCTTTAGAAATTATTAGACTGAAGGGTCAATTGGAAAAAAAATTATTACATGTGGAGTCCGGGCATCGTCCAGACTCTCAGGTGAAAAAAACTGAATTTTTTTTCGCTCTTTTGTAAACAGAGTGTGTACATAGAGATAAACATAGTGTGTATATAGAGAAAATCCATGTGTTTTTATCTGATTGAAGTTCAGATGCACGAAAAACTGCATCCAAACTTTGCACGTAATAATCTCCCGAATTGGAGACACTCTCAAGAAATAACAAGGCTTGCAGCAATCTATCTTGGCTATTTTGAAGACTTAAGAGAAAGACGTCAGTGACTACTTACTTTTGCATATAAAGAATAAAATAAACAAAAGAATGATTGATATCCAAATCTTGGATACTAAAAAAATTGTTGATTACAGAAAGAGATAGCCAATTAACAAAGAGCTCACACAATCTCTATGTTCACACAGACTTGATGAAGAAGGTACTGGGCAGTCATCTCCTAAAGATCCAGATTGTCGGCATTTGTCCAAGCATGGCCCTTAAGTTCTATTTTTGTATTTGATACCTTCAATGAAAAAAATATTGTTGCATATTTTGTACCTAAAATATTATATTTTGAAAAACAAAATAGTAGTAAATTTTTTGTCTATTGGATATTTGGATGTGTGATTGTTGTATTTTCTTGATACTAAATTCCTTAATCTTGAATTTTTTTTAAAAAGCAAATAGATTATTGAATAAACTTTTATTGAGAGGAATATTCATGACTTATATTGTCTTTTTCTCTGATGTCATTAGATTATGTCAACATCTTATATTTGCCTCATCTTTTGTTAGAATTTGATCTTAACGAAGGTAATTGTAAAGACTCGCTGATTATAATGGACTCACATGTTAATGAATATCGATCTTGTCGCTAAAGGCCAGAGGTAGTCAGAATATAAGACTAAGCTTTTTATCCTTATTTTCATATTAGGGGAGTTGCTTGAACCATTAATAAATGAAGATAAAATTGAATTGGTGAATACTATAGGAATACAAACTCTTAGTTCTTTAAGTGCATTGGAATATGAAATAGAGAATTCTAGAGTAGAATGTGGACAACTTGTCATTTCTGACCACAAGGTAAATAATGATGATGGACTCCTCTTCTAATTAGGCAGCTATCATAAAAGGTTGGTGTGGGCGTATTAGATGACAAATAACTTAACTGTACTCAATGGCACACTTGTAATAACACACACCACTAGCATTACGTTCTCCTATAAAAGCAAGACACCTGTAACAGTGACGGGACATGAATTGAATAAAGCTGTCTTAAGTTTTTCACTTTCCTTCGTCATCTTCCTGAGGCCTCTCAAGATCTCTCGGTTCTATTCAAGAACCAAGATCTCTACATGGTATCAGAGCAGGGGTGAAGGATACAATCGTCAGAAATGGAAAGATCAGAGACCTCCCAGGTCGGTGAACAGCTAAACTCCACGATGCAAGAAGAAACGTCTATACCCTCGGCTCTAAAGTTCGTCATGGCGAACATGAAGAACATCGTGCCAACGCAACTGACCACGGAGAACTACCCTCTGTGGAGATCTCAGATCATCAAGCTTCTGCGCGCAAACGGATTTGAAAAATTTCTTGATCCGTCGTCACCCATCCCAGAAGAAATAATCAAGAAGCCCGATAATACCACCTCTCCAAATCCGAAATACACGCAATGGCTTCTCTCAGATCAGAACCTGGCGGCGGCATTATGTGCTACGATCTCACAAACGGTTCTACCGTATATAATACATCTTGACTCCACCTCCAAGATATGGGTCACGCTTGAAACAAGATTTCAAGCCACCAACAGATCTAAGGTAATCCAACTTAAAAATCAGCTTCACAATATCTCCATGAAAACGTCCACAATGACCCAATACCTTACCGAAATCAAAGTATTGGTCGATCAAATAGCAGCAGCCGGATCGGTCGTCGACACCGAAGACGTTATTCTCTACATTCTAAATGGATTACCGCCATCCTATCAAGCTTTCAAGACTGCAATCCGAACCATGATTACTCCAATTAGTTTGGATAATCTCTATCCGCTGTTACTCAGCGAAGAGGTAAATATCGCGCACGAGACGGCCAAGACCAATGCTCCAGCTGATCCAAATTTCGCACTGTACACGTCTCGAGGACGGGGCAAGAAACCAAGAGGTCGATTCGGCAGTAGCACGACGAACTCAAATCGATCTTCATCAGACAGTGGTACAATGTGCCAAATATGCTACAAAAAGGGGCACAATGCAACCAACTGCTGGCATAGACTTAACATTCAATACACTCCAAGGTCTGGCAACCGAGATCCCAGCTCTGAAAACAGAGCACTCGCCGCTACGCAAGAACAGCCTACTACAAATTGGTTCCTCGACTCAGGCGCCTCCTCACATCTCACAAACTCGTTGGATAACCTATCAATTGCTAATACTTACACAGGATCTGATTCGGTAACTATCGGAGATGGACGAACCATTCCAGTCGCCCACTCCGGTTCAGGTTTGATTAACACAGACGGTTGTAAGCTCAATCTTGAAAACATTCTTCACATCCCTGAATTGAAATACAATCTTCTGTCTATTTCCAAACTCACAAAAGACAATAATATATCAATTCTATTTGATTCTAACGGTTTTGTTTTTAAGGATTCTATGACGCATCGTGTACTTCTTCGCGGACCCTGCCATGACGGATTATACCCTATCAAGACTCCACTGCTGCCAATCAAGCATTCGGCACTCACTGCTACTAATCAAGATGTTCAGTCATGGCATGCTCGTCTGGGGCATCCCAACAATAAAACTCTTAGTATAATCTCTCAATGTAATAAAGACTTACATATAGATTCCTCTGTTAGGTTCTGTAATTCTTGCACGTTAGCAAAGAGCCATAAGCTCCCATTTGAAAACTCGGGTAATAGATCTCTAAAACCTCTCCAAATTATGCATTCTGATGTTTGGGGTCCATCTCCCGTGGACTCAATTCAAGGTTATAAATACTACGTACTGTTTGTAGACGACTTTACTCGTTTTACATGGCTTTTTCCCATGCGACAGAAATCTGAGGTTTCTTTCATATTTCGCAATTTTAAAACTTATGTCGAAAAACTAACATCGCAGCAGCTCAAATGCCTTCGTACGGACGGGGGAACCGAATACACAAATCACACGTTGAAGCAGTTTCTCTCGGAACATGGCATTCACCATCAAATATCGTGTCCATACACGCCAGAACAAAACGGACTCGCCGAGCGGAAAAACAGACACATTATAGAAACAACTCGATCCCTGCTCTTTACGGCGGAGGTTCCCACAAAATTCTGGCCGGATGCTACACTAACGGCAGCATATTTAATAAATAGACTGCCCTCTGCTACTCTAAATAACAAAACGCCATTTGAAATGCTTTTCAAAACAAAGCCAACATATGACCATTTACGAATTTTTGGTTGTGCATGTTTTCCGTTTATTCCGTCTCCGCTGCGACATAAACTTCAACCCAAGGCTCAATCTTGTGTTTTTCTTGGTTACTCTGAAAACTACAAAGGCTATAAATGTTTACATCTTCCTACTAATAAAATTTTTATGTCTAGACATACAACGTTCGATGAACACACTTTTCCATTTTCTCATTCTACCAGGAACACATCTGCACCGGCTTCCACGGATCAATTCTCGTCCTTTACGCTTCAGCCAGCATCCCTGGCCTCATCTACCATCACAAAGTCTATTCATCTGCAGCCTACCTCAAGCAATCCAATCCCGTGTGAGGCTCTGCATCCTGTAAATTCACAACATCAAACTGAACAGGAGATGTCTAGCATTCAGAACTTGCCTCCTCCTGATACCTCCTCCGTCAAAGCAACAAAACATCCAATGATAACACGTAAACAAACCGGTTCCCTCAAACAGCGTGAAAAGCTAAACCTTATTCACTCTGTTGCACATTCTCAGCAATCCCCTGATCCTACATCATATACGGAGGCCGTGAAACACAGTCACTGGAGGCAAGCTATGGCCTCGGAATTTTTTGCACTACAAACACAAGGAACATGTACATTAGTACAACAACCACCCAACGCATCTATCTTAGGATGCAAATGGACTTATCGCACCAAATTTCGCTCGGACGGATCCATAGCACGATACAAGGCACGTCTTGTGGCACTAGGAAATCACCAGGAACACGGCATTGACTACAACGAGACGTTTAGCCCAGTAGCTAAACTACCAACTATTCGAATATTGCTCACAGTTGCCCTACATAACAATTGGAAAGTGCAACAATTAGACGTTGCAAACGCCTTCCTACACGGAAATTTGCAGGAAACGGTGTACATGGCTCAACCAAAAGGCTTCGAGGATTCAACACATCCCAACTACGTCTGCAAATTAAACAAAGCAATCTACGGGTTAAAGCAGGCACCACGTCAATGGTACAACACTTTCACCTCATACGTGCTTTCACTAGGTTTTATGCATAGCAAATCCGACCCGTCGCTGTTCGTTTTCCAACATCAACAAGTGACCATATACCTATTGATCTACGTCGACGACATATTATTGACTGGCAACAATGAGGCTGCTATCACCGAACTTCTTCAAAAATTAAACCTCAAATTTGCCATGAAAAATCTGGGAGAGGCTCATACATTCCTTGGTATACAAATCAGCAAACAACGCTCTCAATACTTCTTATCACAAGAAGCCTACGCTATCACTATTCTGCAACAAGCGAACATGTTACGCTGCAATGGCCTCGCAAATCCAACCTGCACTAAGTTTCCTTCTGAATTTGGCACGGACGAGCATCTCTCGGAACCCAGCACGTACCGAAGCATCACTGGTGCCCTTCAATACCTGACTTTGACTCGCCCAGACATCGCATTCAGCACGAATCTTCTATCTCAACACATGAATGATCCGGGTCCTCAGCACACTTACATGCTCAAAAGACTCCTAAGATACATCAAAGGTACGCTTAACTATGGTTTACCCATTACAAAAAGTAATTTAGTTCTTCGTTCATTTTCAGATGCGGACTGGGCGGGAGATCCAACATCAAGAAAATCCACATCCGGTTTCTGTTCATTTTTAGGCGACAACCTCATATCTTGGACGGTGAAGAAGCAACATACAGTCGCCCGCTCATCTACGGAATCAGAATATAGATCACTCGCCGCTCTCACGGCGGACATTATCTGGCTCAAAAGAGTTCTCACCGATTTCGGCATTGCTTCCGATCAGCCTACAGACCTTTTTTGTGATAACACATCTGCTATAGCGCTTGCAAACAATCCGGTGTTTCACGCAAGAACGAAACACATAGAGATTGACCAACGATTTGTTCGCGATCAAATCACAAACAACAACATTCGTCTACTTCCTATTAGCACCGTCGATCAAGTTGCTGATATCCTCACCAAATCATTGTCCACACCAAGGTTTCAGGAACTTAGAACCAAACTAACGGTAATTCCATACCCATTAGTTTGCGGGGGGATATTAGATGACAAATAACTTAACTGTACTCAATGGCACACTTGTAATAACACACACCACTAGCATTACGTTCTCCTATAAAAGCAAGACACCTGTAACAGTGACGGGACATGAATTGAATAAAGCTGTCTTAAGTTTTTCACTTTCCTTCGTCATCTTCCTGAGGCCTCTCAAGATCTCTCGGTTCTATTCAAGAACCAAGATCTCTACAGGGCGTGATTTGCTAAGATAACTCGTCGAATTGTTAGGAGAGGCTGCTGACTTGCTAAGAGAAGTCACCAACCTACTCAGAGAGGTCATTTTCTTCCATGGAGAGGTTAAGAAAGAGAAGTCACTGGCCCATTGGGAGGGGTCACTGTTTTGCAAGGAAGAAATTTTTCTGTGTGGACACCGGATAATCTGGAGGCCAATCAGAAAGCGTCACATTATCCAGTACACAACTTTACCTAGCAACGGTACCGAACAAAAAATGGCGGGCGTGTTCTAATTAGCCTCTAGATGGCACCCAATATCCTAGCAGGGTTCAACCTGCCTGATCAAGTCGCGAAGTCAAGAGGCAGCGCTCTTGCGGGGGTTTTCGAGGGCAGCGCCACGGCTCAGAACAAATTTTGGTTATAAGAATATTTTGGAATTCAAATTTTTCTTTGTATTTGGTTCATCGTTCCCTAATAATAAGACATCTACACAATGTCTTTAATTATGTTGGGGACAATTTTTTATAGACCATAGTTTTTTTTTTTTTAAAGGGGGGGGGGGGATTGCCTAAAAATTCTTATAATAAAGACTAAAAAAAAAATAGAGGGAGCAATGTTTTAAATACCAGACCGGACCGGCCGGTTCGACCGTGAACCGGTTCAGTCTTAAAACCATCTCTACAATGAACTGGACTGAACCGGCTAGAACCGCCGGTTCAACCAGCAAACCGGTGAACCGGCCGCGGTTATTTTGAACCGGCCAGTTCAAATTCCAAAAATTTTAAATTTTTTTAAAATAAAAAAGTTAACATATATTTAAAATTTTTAATTAATAATAATATATCTTTTATTATAAAAATTTATCTCCAAACCATCATGATGCATATCACATGAAGTGGTGATATCATGTGAGCTCTTAACACAAGAAAGACTAAAAAAAAGACTAAAAACTCTTATAATAAAGACTAAAAAAAAAGATAGAGGGAGCAATGTTTTAAATACCAGACCGGACCGGCCGGTTTGACCGTGAACCGGTTCAGTCTTAAAACCATCTCTACAATGAACTGGACTGAACCGGCTAGAACCGCCGGTTCAACCAGCAAACCGGTGAATCGGCCGCGGTTATTTTGAACCGGCCAGTTCAAATTCCAAAAATTTTATTTTTTTTAAATAAAAAAGTTAACATATATTTAAAATTTTTAATTAATAGTAATATATCTTTTATTATAAAAATTTATCTCCAAACCATCATGATGCATATCACATGAAGTGGTGATATCATGTGAGCTCTTAACACAAGAAAACTCAACATGCTATATAAACACTAGCAAGAAAGTCTTTCCAAGCTAGTGATGTGGGACTAAAAAAAAGAGTTGAGATGTGAATGAACTCATAACATAACCGGTTGAACCGCGAACCGGCTGGCCGGTTACGGTTCGCCTGAGAATCGTTTTCGCATCGAACCGGTCTCGGACCGTTCGAACCGCCGGTTTGACCGGCGAACCGGCTCCGGTTTCTCATAACCGTTTTCGCTTCGCGTCGAAGGGTTGGCTTCACTGGCGGATGCTGGCCCCCACTGACTTTGGTTTGAACATCAATGACTTTGGTATAACATCAAATTAATATTATTTATGATGTTTCAAATATAGGATAAATCAATTATTTTCTTACCTTTCTCATCCCTTCAGCTATCCTTCATGTATAGGGAAGCAAACGGGGCTCGATTAACTTCAAGCTCGTCGACCCTCTTCAATTCACAAAATATTTTTATTAGAATCAAATCGTGCAAAGTTCGCAAGTCCGCACTTCCCAAACTCGCCCCACCCATTAGAAACCTCAAGCTGGTATTGTCCGTTAAACGGTTGAATATGCATTTGTTTATATATAAAAAAGCTCATCAACTCCACACGGTGTGGGACTAAACCCCACAGCTTTTTTCCCTTTTTTGTTTTCCTATGGCCATGAGGAGATTAGCTGGAGAATAAAATCTAAAAAACGAGGAGAGAGAGAGAGAGAGAGAGAGAGAGAGAAGCGGTTTAGTCATTTTTTTTTTAAGGCTTAGTCATTTTTTTTTTCCTTCTAAGTTAATAATTCTAATTAATTAGTTATATTACTAAAAGTAAAAGTTAGAGATATGTCTAATGTAAGTATACTATTAAAATTAAAAATATTAAATTAGTAAAAAAAATACTAAATTAGTAGATTTAATTGTATTTATTTTTAAAACTCTAATTGATCCTATATGATTTTCCTTTAGATTTAAATGTTTGAATTTATTTGACTAACATTTCATTATTATATAAGTAAAAGTATTATATTTTTTTTCAATTTTTGTTATATATTTATAAATAATTGTGTCATTATTATAATATTTAAATATAATAAATATTTATTACGTCATCTGGTTCGACCCCGGTTCGACCCTGGTCGAACCATCAAACCTCTAACCCCTCCTTCTTCCGGTTCATTGACCGGTCCGGTTTTAAAAGCCTTGTATATGCATATAAAAAATAATTTTAAACAGATTTTTTAATTAATTATTTTTTTATGTAAATGATACTTATTTATTAGTTAATAATAAAAATTTATTTATTTATACAGTATAAAAAATAATTTATCATTAATAATTTTATGTATTTAATTATTTATTAATTATTTAATATATAAATTTATAAAAGAAATTTGGTATACAACATAAACTTGTAAAATATATTTAATCATATAATATAAAATAAAAATAATTTATATTAAATTAATAACTTATGTTAGAATTAAATTTATATTAAATATGTATTTATATTAAATTATATGATTATATGTAAATTTAATTTAAATTAAAAATTAAATTTAAAATTCGAAAAATATTTAAAATTAAAATTATCATATTTTTATAAGTGTAACTTCTTGTAATTATGAGATTTAGAATTTTTTTCTTTTATGTGAGATTTTAAAATAATTCTTTTACTTAATTATATAAATTTTATGTTTCATAGTTTTTTTTTTTAATTTAATTTTTTGTCTCAAACTTTGAATGATAACATTATTATTATGTTAATTTTATTAAATTTTAATAATATTTATTATTTATTACGTCATCCGGTTCGTCCCCGGTTAGACGAGTTGAACCGGTCGAACCGTGAACCTCTCCTTTTTCCGGTTAGTTGTCCTGTCCGGTTTTCACAACCTTGGGAGGGAGACAAATTATCTAAATAATCATATAATAACCCTTCAAATAAAAAGTATTTTAATGACTCAATAAAGTGTTCCACCCCTGATTTATATATAAGCACCAAAGCTTAGGTGAGTGCATTCAGGTCGATCTAGCAGCAACGTCTTTGGCGAGTTTACAATGACTCAACAAAGCTTGACGTCAGCTTGTCGAGTTCTTAGACTAATTTCCTCTGAACCAATCCGACATGTTCTTAACTAAATACTTATAAATATTTTGAACCTACATTTATACATATAATGAAAACAACATTTTATTAGTGAACATATATCCCTATAACAATTAAAAGTTATTGATCTTATTTAAATTTAAGAAATGATTGAGCAATATAATATTATGGCTTCATTTGGGACGGCTTTTTTACTACTTTTTAAAACAATTTTGAAGTAAAAAATTTAAGAAAATTTTTGTTCTAAAAAGTCATTTTTAAAAACAGTAAGAAAGCTATCTCAAATGAAGTATAAGAAGGATCCATCTCATCTATTTTTTAAAAATAGCTATATAGCTATTTTTTATTTTTTTGCAGTTACTGTTTTTTTTTTTTTGGAATAGATATGAAGGATCCATCTCATCTCAAAATTTTCTTAAAGAAAAATTTTTATCTCAAATTTTAATTATTAGATGCACAAAATTATTTATAATTTTTTAAGTATAAAATCATTTATAGTTTTAAGCATATCTAAACACAAAGAAATAACTTTCCTGCCATTGAACTTATATCTAGAATTTAAGAACTTTGCTTTTATAATCAGAAAAATATATCACTTGTGAAGAGATCGGTGATGCTTTTGATAATTAATTAGATTGATGAAGATCGATAAATGCTCCCTTGCAGCCGCCCTTTGAATTTCATTCAAAGATTTCTTGTTATGGATGTTAATTATCTAGCATTCTTTAGGTTTTATTGGGAATAATTCTGGTATTGCTTTCTAAAATATATTTTTAGTGTAGAAATTTCTAATCAAAAAATTATTTTAGGAAACATTAAGAAGCCGTCCCAATCTTAAAATAATTTTTTTATAATAAAAAAATAATTTAAAAAGCAATATAAAAAATGTCCCACATGAAGCCTTGATGACCTAAAATCTTATAACCTGTAATCAATAAGTAGGGAGTCTCTCATTGGATATGCGGTTATCGGATGCTGTTCGGAGACGAGTCAGAATGCGCCATATCATCATTTTCATATCTATTAATATTATTATGTATCGGGTAATATGTCGCATCCTGATTTACCTCTAAAGAGTATGTTGATCATACGACATACATATATAATAATTTCTCCTCTCTCATTTATTCTAACATATTAATGTAAAATTTGTCTCACTCAACAGCCATACAGCCGACACCTGCCTCCTCAAAAGGGCTGCTATCATGCACGGCCTTTTTAGTTTTCACCTTTAAATAAAGTTACTTCTCAAAGCTGATAAAGAAAAAAAATCATTCCCAAAAGAAAAAAAAAACAAAATTACTTTATAATTTTAACTTTAATTCTATAATGATTAATTATTTTTAACATTGAATTACGATATAATTATTTCTATTTTGTAAGATATCTCTAAAGATAAAATTATCTTCTTATGACAAAATTTATCTATTAAAATAATTCTAAGGTCATATCGTATATGAGAGACTACAACATTTAACTATTGTGAAAAATAATTTTTTTTAAAAAAAACCAATGCTAATATTATAGTTTTTTTATTTGAAAAAGTAGAACACCTACTTTTTTACCCTTATCACACTTAACATATTTTATAGTAATAAAACAATATACGGTAATGATATAAAAAATAAAATAGTAAAAAAAAATTGTAAATACACGACTTACCTTGGTCTGTTGGTAGGAAGATTTGGTTATCCAACCAACAAGTCTTGGATTCGATCTCGCATATATGAATTTGACTTAATTAACCTAAATGTTTTCAAAAAAAGAAAATTACATAAAATAAATCCTAAATTAAACTTAACCCGAGACATCATAAGCCCTTTTTTTTAAATGAAAAATATTTTGCTGCCCAATTTCCAAGCAAGATTGTTTTGTACATGACATTGACCAGTAAAAATCGCTTGTAATTCCTCTAATTAATAACTTGAATGCTTCTTTTGAGCTGTTTATCAAACCCTAGCATTAGTTTTTAATGCATTTTTACTTCCTTTAAGCAACATCCAAAAATTTTAAAAGCCACCAAACAAAAAAACATCGCACTACCATAAAAAAGATTCCAACCATCCACTTATCTCCAAACACACCCCAACAAATGCATTTAAATACTCATAGATCACACTTGTTATTATTTCTTGAGAACCCATCACTCTTTATGCTTTTTTTTTTTTTTTATGTGGACTAAAGGCCAAAAGTAAAGCAAAAGAAGATTTGAAGAACAGATGGCAGTTTTTTTTTAATACTTTTGTTATTTTTTAAGCAAAAGGATGAATAAAATCCCTTTAGGGAATAGAAATAAAATCCTCTTAACACTTTGGTTTGCTCAATGAATTTTTTTTTTTTTTTGTGAATCTCTTTTAAATTTAGGTCTCTTTCATTCTTATTATTTTTTGAAGTAATTTTATAGTATAAAAGTTATTAATTTAAGAAATTTTTGTTCTAAAAATTTATTTTAAAAAACATTATTAAAAATACTATTTCAAACGAAAAAGTAGGCTTCGCTTGGGACCATTTTTTTACTGCTTTTTAAAGTACTTTGAGTATACAAATTTTTACTTTTCTATTAGAAAATTGGTTTAAGAAATAATAATAAAATTGTCACAAATGAAACCTTAGATTTCAAATTTATTTTTACAAGAGAGACTAAGATATCAATCAGGATGTCCTGATTTTAAAGCTTATTTATGTGATATGTGTATGAATTTGAATTTAATTGATTAAAAAATCTTTTTCTTCTATTTTCCCCCCCAAAAAAACTCTTTTATTTGCATTTTTATTTTTATATTCACCCTTGAATAGGGAGCTTTTGTGCTTGAAGCATGCAGTTGGATGGAGGCACTTTTCATGCATGGCGAGATCTCCCTCGAATGATGTGCTACACTACGCATATACCATGCAAGTCCTAAACATATATTATCATAGGAAAATCATTGTATTTAGTAGTCATAATATTTTTTTTATAAGGACCCTTATCAAATTATAATATATCACATTTTGTGACTTACAAGTTCAAATCAAGTATTTGACCACTTGAAATTTTATTAAAAAAATATATATTATTGAAAAAATATATATTAAATGAAACAAAAAATATATACCTTTATCAAAATTAATGGGTCAAACAGTCGGGTTCAGCTCCGACTAAAAATTTATATAGCTCGAATATGACCTGTTAAATAAACGTGTTTAAAATGCAAATCCAAGTCGGAGCCGCTAGCAACCCGAATGATCCAGATCCGACTCAATAAATTAAAAAAATCATAACTTTTTAATAATCGATTTTATATTAATTAATAAAATATAAGACAATAATCATGCCAACATATTAAAAAATATAAGAAACAAATAATTTAAATGCATCATTTTGAATCAAAATTATGTTGGCGGGTCAAGAGAACCTTTTTAATAGATGTGTAAAAATTTAAGACCTGAATTGACCCATTATTAAACGGTTCAACCCGAATTCAAAATTTTCAAATGGACTTTGGATAAGGTTGGCAAGTCAGACTTATTTTTTGACACTCCTAACACTGATTAATATTATATATCAAAATTTTAATTAAATGAATTCTACTAATTAAGAGATTTACCTTTTATTTATGATCGCGTAAATCTAATTTACTATGCTGATTAAAATAACATGAACTGTTTTGCCACATAAAAAAAATATAATCCATTTTCTCAAAATATATTTCACATAACATATTTTCACCATTAATTAATTATTTAGTCGGCTTTGATTAGTCTTTACAAATCTGCAAGGATATGATTCTTGGCCTTAATTATTATGAAATGAAACTCTGATGGTGTAACGGTATATTTGCATTTTCAGTGGACAAGACTGCTGAGGGGCTCACAGTTCACAGTTTTTTTTGGTTTCTCATTCTCGGAAAATTTATTCTGCACTGAATCCAGACAAGAGGAATCGTCCGAATATATATATATAACACTGCACAGTCACAATCCAGACAGTTTTTTCCGTCCGAGTTTCGCACAGAATAATTTTTCCATTCTCAGATGGATTGGAGTAACGAATGTGATGGACGAGAACAAGGAATGTCTATGTGTTGTTGCTCATCTTGATTTATTGGTTGAGAGTAGTCGTTGACTGTCACCTAAAAGATCTAAGGTTCGAAGATTTTACAAATTGATTCCTTATTATTGAAGAGACAAGTGCTTACGAAACTTAGGATTCTTTTGGGATGGCTATCCTCTTGCTTTCTAAAATAACTTTCTAATACAAAAATTTCTTGATTTAAATTTTTTGTATCATAAAGCCGTTTTAGAAAGCAGTATGAAAGTTGTCTCGAGGTTTCATTTGTGATTACTTTCTTACTGTTATCTAAAGCAGCTTTTTAATAAAAAAATTTCTAATTCTAAAACAACCCAAATGAGGTCTTTGATAAAATGATTAAATATTATAAGCATATTGCTCAAATAGTGAATGAAGATTAAAATAAAACTGAATTAAAAAAGATTAAAATAAAACTAATTATTTATAAATTTATTTGAAATATTATTCCAATGAAATTCGACAATGAGGCTAGTATTCTTGAAGGAAGAGAAAAATCTTCTTCATATAATAATTTATTTTCGTTGGCCTTCTCTTCGTCTCTCTCTCTCTCTCCCAGATGTGCATGAAGGAATATTGACTAGAAACAAGTTGTGCTTAATCCTTTTAAGAAGTAAAGAGTAAAGAGTAAGGAGCAAAATCTCTAAAGTTCTTCAAGCCAATGCATGGAGGGTAGCTTATCTAAAAAACATAGAAAATCATGCTTTATGAAGCTTCTCCCATGCATTATCTCTAATTCCAATGTGATTTGTTCAATTTAAAGGTAAACTTTACCTATTTGGAGATGCTTAAAGTAGTTCATCTCTCTCTCTCTCTCTCTCTCTCTCTCTCTCTCTCTCATAATGAAAGAAAGTGATCTGACTAATAAAAGGAAGAGATGCTTTAAGAGCTCACTATCTCTCTCTCTCTCATCCTTTCTTGTTTTTGTGTATCAAGGCATGGACGAGTATATGAGGGCTTTAATTGATTGGAATCTTGCTTTTTTGGTAAGGCTGCATCTTTTGCATTTGAAAGAAGCTATCAGGTATGGTTGGTACCACAAAAAGTATCCAAATGCATGAATTTTGGCCTCAGCAGTCGGCACTTTCAATGTTCTTGGGCACGTGTTGAGCAGCCTCTTCATATGTGTGTCGATCTCTACCATGGTCATTACATGTGAGAGAATACATTAGTGAAAAAATAATTCCATTTGCGGGAGTGGGAGGTTATTAGATCCCAAAAGATCATTCTCACCCAACTGTGTTCTTCTAATATAGGTTTCCAACCAACAATAGTCCTCTAACCACCATCGTTTGACTATGATCCCTCAAACTTTCGTTGCTCCACTACGGCCCCTCTAGCCTCCGTTGCCTGACAACGGTACTTTCGACCTTTGTCGCCTGCCGACTACAATCTCTCTGACCTACTTTGCGAACAACAATCCTTCTGACCTCTATCGGCCACCAGTTATGGTCTATCCGACCCCAATTGCCCAACCACAGATTCTTTAACCTTTGTCGCCGGAGTTCGATCCCTCTAAGCTCTGTCGCCCGTTAGCTAAGATCCCTCCGACCTCTGTCGAAGCTAACTAAGGTCCTTCCGACCTCCATCGCTCACAAATTATGGTCTCTTAGACCTTAGTCGCCAGACTACAATCAATAACCTTTATGGTTCAACTACAGTCCCTTCGACTCCAATACAATCACTAACTATGATCTCTCTCTGACCTTCGTCGTCTAACTATGATCTGACCAATTAAATAAATATGTCAGCATTCTCTTAAGATTAATACTAATGCCAATGGATTTTAATTCCAACCATATAATATATTCTATATGATATATATTTATTACATTACGCCAACATCCAACAGTAGCTGTGATTTTCCTCTTATCATTTTTCTACATAAAAATCTTGATATCTCTAATAATTTTTGCACTTTTCTCTTATATATATGTGCATTAAATTTTCATAAATTAGAATGCTAAATTTGTTATTTTTCAATGATTTAAAATTAATATCAAATTTGTACGATATCATATCAAACGAAGTAATTTAGCTTGGAATTGTACGATTTTTTTATTTTGCGAAAAAAAAAAGATAAATTATCTGACATCTTTCATTTACGATCAAATAATTAGAAAAATTATTTCTTAAAAAAATATTATTTTAAAAGTACATTTTCAGAGAAAATTTTATATATATATATATATTTTACAGCTTGCTGTTGAATTGAAGCTTTTGTCCTGCCCCAAAATAGACAAGCTACTGAAATAGTAAACCTATCCTACTATGAAACAGTGGACCCTACACACCGCATCTTCGTTCGTTCACACCCAATCAATTCATGCAACTTGATCGACCCAACTGATTAATTAACAGCGACTATATATTTCAAAATTGCAGATAAAAAAAAAACATATATCATTCCCCTGATAAAATTAAAATTAAATGTAAAAAAGAATTACAGCTGGCATCCTGCTCTTCTGACTATCGGCGGTGTGGAGGCGCCTCCGGCGAAAAGATGAGCTGTCCGGGCGAGAGGATGGCGGCTGGGTCGTACCGGGCCTTCCGGTCCAAGAACCGGCTCCAGCCCTTCTCACCAAAGTGGACAGCCCACTGGCTTTGGTCCCGGTAGTGGGGTAGGTAGAGCTTGTAATTGTATCCCGCGGACTGGCACCGGTCCACCACGGCCTGGTTCTCCGCCATCATCTCTTCAGCCGATGGCCCGTCCGGCGGAGGCCGAGCAAACCGGAGCAGCGCCACCAGGTAGAAGATTTCCCCGTCCGGCACCGACACGGACATTCTCTGGTCCCACCTACAAATATATATAAATAAAGTAAATTAAAAACCACACTGTGTTCGATTCCGAATTATGGACTTACATTCTTCGTAGCATGGGGTAGACGAGCATGGGCCCGCCGACACCACGGCGGAGGATCCTGCGGAAAACCTCCCGATCGAAGTCGACTATGTCGCATGCGGAAACGAAGATGTTGAGCCACGGGTGGGGCGCGTCCCAGGTCCCATTCACACGTGCCTCTGCCTCGGAGTGATTCACACGAGATAGGAAGTCCACGTATGACACTTTCGCGCAGAACTCCAGGCCCTTGACGTAGCCTAGAGGCTTCAGCATTTCAGCCGCCCGCTGCAAAAGTGGGCATGATCGTAATTAAATATCAAATGCAAATGCGTCCAAATATATACTAGAATCCAGCATGAGATCCTTCCAAATTCCTAGAAAGACTGGATTGACGAAAATGCCCCTGCTTACTTGTATCGAGTAATTGTTAGGGATTACTTATTAATTTACCAGGTCAACGTTGTCGTCGCCGTGGCGGCAGTGAAGGGCGAGCTCGAGACAGTAAAGGAGCGGGCCGGATCCTTGCGGGACCCGGTCTGGGTCGAAGGTTTGCCGGTCTGAGTCGAGCGGGACCAAGCCGTACCCGTTGACCGGATCGTTACAATTGACAAATGCAAAGCCCTCCACGTAATCGAACGAATCGGGTCCGTATCCGTTAACCAGCGATTCGGCGTCCGATGCGTACCGCGCAAAATCACTGTAGACAACTCGTATCCACTTCACCTACAGAGGAAAAAAGCAAATGCTTTGCACTTATAACCCTAGGAAATTCAAAGTTCACCTCTTGCTTTGTTGAAATCACAAAGTTCCCAGTAGCATTGACGATACTTTCGCAAACAAAGAATATTATGTAAAAGTGTTAATTTAACTAAAATATAGGACGAATGTGCTAATCTATAGCATTCACAGCAGTATTTTAGGCCGGCTCCTATTTTTCTTTTCTTGGAAAGGAAAAAGTTATTGCGGTAACGAATGAGGAAAATGGATAATTATTTGGGTTCGGCGAAATAAAATCGTGCAGAAAAGGACGGGAACGGTTGTTCATGGAATGACAGCTAAGGCGAAGGGTGATAATAAGCAACAAAATGATGAAATACTACAAAGAAACGAAATTTTAGGGTTTCGAAAAAAGTCCCAAATTTAAGTGTGGAGAGGTCAAGCTGGGACCGTGGAGTGGTGTGGACTGCGGAGTGCCGTAAAAAGATCGGTCAACATACCGCATCAGGGGCGGGGAGAAGTGGAATCCAAGCCCGCGTAATTACGCCGAACTGACCAAGTCCGCCTAAAACAGCAAAAAACAAGTCGGCCTCACCGGTTTCCGGCGAGCAAAGTCGGCGCTCGCCATCGCCGGTAACAACTTCGAGCTGAGATACGTTTACGACTTGCGGGCCGTGACGAAAGGTCTGCCCGCTCACGCCACCGTTAGAAAGAGTGCCGCCAACGGTCAGTCCCAAATAATCCGTCCACGACGGCGGCGCCAAACCGTGCTCCGTCACCGCCCACTCCAACACTTCGGCCCACAACGCACCGGCAGGCACCTCTGCGCATGGTCCTCTCGGCCCGCCCGTGAGCCCAATGGGCCCAGCAAGCACCCGCATGTCGAGTACGAGACCGCCCGCTGCGCCAGCCTGCCCGTGAATGGAGTGCCCGTTACCCCGCGCCGCCAAGGCGAGGCCATTCGCGCGAGCGAAGCGGACAGCGCTGGCGACCTCGTCGGCGTTCGAGGGTTGAATCACTGCCGCGGGCACAGAGGTTATCATACCGCCGAAGTCGCTCCCGAACGATTTCAGATCGCCGTTATTAGTTTCGTCGGCGGCGTTGAAGTCGTCATCGCCGGCGGTAGCAGAGAGGCGGCGAGGTAGGTTTTCGAAATAGGCAATCATGGGGGCGGCGGAAGAGGACGAACTGGATTGGAGAGTGAGCGGTTGGTTTAAATAGGAAAGATGCTGCTTTAATTATTGAGTTTTATTTTATTTTTCTTGTTTTGTTTTATTTTAAACTAAGTGTATTTTAATGATAAAAAGAGTATTATTAATATTAAGGTCGAGCTTAATTTTCGAATAAAAAAGAAAGGAAGAGATAAATATGTTTTCAAAGAACAGGTCGAACAATTATTAAGTCCTCCGTCGGAACGTTCAGTAGGAGGCAAATTCCCGCCAAAAAATGAGTTGTACCGAGCAATATCAAACAATAACGAAGAATACCATCATTTGAAGACCCAATACCGAGTTATACCGGGCTTTACCTTGCAAATACCGAGTTATACAAAAGTTGGGAAAAACTCGGTACAACTCGGTATTTCTCGGTACAGCTCGGTATAACTCGGTATGTTAAGCCATCGGACACGTGGCTTCATTTTACTGGTTTACATGTTACCGTTGCATTGTACTTTCTTTAAAATTGTATCTATTTAAACTCTGTAATTGTTACTGTAGTGAATATAGAAGAAATCATTTTTCCCACTATCTGCTTCGCCTTCCTCTCGATTCTCATTCCTCTCTTAACCTCACTCAATCTCGTCAACATGGTATCAGGAGACCAGGAACTCTAAAGCCTCATTCGTTACAGCCATGGCAAGTACAACCACCACATCTTCTTCCGCTCCGGCGGACGCCTCAACCGCCGAATCTAGATTCTCCTCCCCGCCAATTCCCTCCTCTCTGAAGTTCTTGATGAACAATATCAAGAAAGTCATTGCGCATCAACTCACCGCCGACAATCATGCGCTATGGCGAACTCAAGTCCTCAAACTCTTTCGTGCCAACAACTTCGAAGCCTTCTTGACCGGCTCCGCAAACTGTCCGCCGCCTCTGCTTCAAGATTCCGAGGGAAATCACATCACGAATAAAGATCACACTACCTGGCAGCTGCTTGATCAAAATCTTGCAGCGGCCCTATACTCTGTTATCTCCCCCTCAATCCTCCCCTACGTTCTATCGGCGGACCACTGCTACGACATCTGGAGAATCCTTGACAGCCGCCTGCAATCTTCAACGCGGTCCAGAATCTCACAACTCAAAAACGAGCTTCACTACTTATCTATGAAGGACAAATCCATGACCCAATACCTCCTCGACGTCAAATCCAAAGTCGACGCTCTTGCCGCAGCCGGCGCTCCAGTGGAAGTCGAAGACGTTATTCATTATACGTTAAACGGCCTACCTACAACATACCAGGCTTTTAAAACAGCAATTCGAACAAACCTTCGCTCCGTCAGTCTAGACGAGCTTTACACCCTCCTATGTAGTGAAGAGTTAAACCTTCTTCACGAGACCACTAAAGAACTTCATCATCTTAGCATTGCCGGCAATACCACCGCACTCACAGCCACCAGAGGCCGTGGTCGTGGAAGATCCTCCAACTATCGTGGTCGTTCAATCAATAGACCTCCCTCCGCGGCACCTTCCAACAGAGGTAACAAAGCTCCGAGGCCAGCTATCCATTGCCAAATCTGCGGGAAATTCGGCCACTCAGCCGTCAAATGTTGGCATCGACACGACGACGAATATTCAACCGAGCAGCCAGTTGCTCTGTTCACATCCCCAGCCACCAGCAGCTCGACCGATTGGTTTCTTGATAGTGGAGCCACAAGCCATCTTACGGCTGATCCAAATCAGGTTCACCAATCTCAACCATATCACGGTAATACTCAGGTAACTCTCGGGAACGGCCAGACCATACCAATCCAAAACACCGGTAAAGGTCTGCTGCCGACTCCCTCAGGTAGTCTCAAATTACTTCATTTAAATCTCGTACCAAATTTATCCTTCAATTTGCTTTCGGTTTACAGACTAACATCTGATAACGACTGCTTTATTACTTTCTTTCCTCATGGTTACGAAATTAAGGATCGGAAGACCCACCGGCTTCTTCTTTCGGGTCCTTCTACTAACGGTCTCTATCCGCTTCGTCTCCATCAACACACAGCCAATAATACCGACGATCTCGCGCTCGTCTCCATTCAACAAATTCCCGACTTATGGCACAGACGGCTCGGTCACCCTTCGCCGCACACCTTGTCTTCTATTCGTACCAGCAACAATGCTGTTTTAATAAACTCTGTTACTTCCAATTGCAATTCATGTAAGATGGCTAAAAGCCATCGTCTACATACTTCCTCCTCTCAAACTGTAACCACATCGTTATTTTCGCTTATTCATTCAGACATCTGGGGTCCGTTCTCGGTCGTTTCCACGTCTGGATTTAGATACTATATTTCTTTTATTGATGATTTGTCAAAATTTACATGGATTTACCCAATGACACATAAATCTGAAGCCTTTGACAAGTTTGTTCAATTTCAAAAATCTGTGGAACGCCAGTTTAATCACAAAATTAAAATAATTCGAACGGACAACGGCGGCGAATATATCAATCATAAATTCAAAAACTACTGCACCTCTCTCGGCATTCTTCATCAATCGACTTGCCCGCACTCGCCTTCGCAGAATGGAGTCACAGAACGTAAACACCGTCATCTCATCGAAACCACTCGTACACTTCTCATTCAAGCCTCTCTCCCTCTATCGCTATGGGTAGATATTCTTCTCACTGCAAACTCCCTAATCAATCGTTTACCTTCATCCGTCACAGATCACAAATCTCCCTTCGAGATCTTACACGGACAGCCACCTAGCTACGATCATCTCAAGGTACTTGGGTGCTTATGTTACCCGTGGCTCAAACCTTACACCTCTCACAAACTATCTCCCACATCTATCCCGTGTGTCTTCATTGGCTACGCTCACTCGCAAAAAGGATACAAATGCTTGGACATCCACACTCACAAAATCTACACATCCTGTCATGTCATATTCAACGAAAACGAATTCCCTTACTCCACTCGATTTCAACAATCCTCTGCATACTACTCTCAACCTCCAATGCCTCCACTGCTGCTGGTTCCCAACTCCAGTATTCTACCTCAACAAAATCACTCTACTGCATCTGTCTCCACGCCCGATTATCCCACCTTAACTTCATCATCTCCATCACTGCCTATCACACCATCCAGTCCTTCACCCACCCTACCTAACACCCAATCAATCACGGCCTCAAATCCAGCCAGCACTCTGCCAAATACTAACACCAGCCAGGCTCCTTCTCTTCCGTCTCATCCCATGGCTACCCGATCGAAATCCGGAATTTCGAAACCAAAGAAAATCTTCGACCTCGCTCACATTGTTCAAACTACAGAACCTCAATCTTACAAACAGGCTGTCAAAGCAGAACATTGGCGCGCTGCCATGTCTCAGGAATTTCAGGCACTCCAAGCCCAAGGCACTTGGGAGCTCGTTCCCCCATCACCCTCCATGAACATCCTTGGTTCAAAATGGACTTTTCGCACCAAGTATAACTCGGACGGGACCATCGCCAGATATAAAGCTCGGTTGGTCGCCAAAGGATTCAATCAAGAACACGGCGTCGACTACACCGAGACGTTCAGTCCAGTCGCCAAGATGCCCACTATTTGCGTTCTCATCCTCATTGCTCTCCATCACAACTGGATCATACATCAGTTGGACGTTTCCAATGCCTTTCTCCACGGCACCCTGTCCGACACTGTTTACATGTCGCAACCGCCGGGCTTCCAAGACTCCGTCCATCCCGGCCACGTCTGCAAACTTAAGAAAGCACTGTATGGCCTCAAACAATCGCCCAGGGAGTGGTACGCTACACTATCAAATCACCTTCTCAAGCTCGGCTTCAAGATCAGCACGTCCGACCACTCGTTACTCACTTACAACTCTGGTTCCACACGTATCTACATGCTCATCTACGTCGATGACATCTTACTCACAGGTAATTCTCAAACCGAAATTTCAAATCTATTATCTAACTTGAACTCTCATTTCCAGATGCGAAACCTTGGGTCTCTTTCACAATTCCTCGGCATCCATACAACTCGAACGACGAATGGTCTCATCCTGCATCAACAAAGTTACGCAAAGAGCATAATTCACCGAGCGGGCATGGATCAGTCCAAACCGGTTCTCACCCCCCTACCCAACCGCTCCTCCCGTAACAGCGAACCCAGCACACCCTACGAGCATCCACAACTATACAGACAACTCATAGGAGCTCTGCAATATTTGACGATCACACGACCGGACATTCAATTTGCTGTACAACAATTATGTCAACATATGCAATATCCTCTTCTAACTCATTACGAATCACTCAAGCGCCTACTTCGGTATATTCATGGCTCGACAGGCACAGGTATACCTCTCAACCGCACTCATTTAACACTAACTGGTTATTCGGACGCAGATTGGGCAAGCAACACTCAAGATCGAAAATCTATCTCCGGCTATTGCAATTTTCTGGGCAACTCTATCATCTCTTGGCAAGTCAAGAAACAAGCTACCACAGCCCGCTCATCAACCGAAGCAGAGTATAGGGCCCTTGCATCCGAAGCGGCCGAAATTATCTGGCTACGCCAGCTTCTAGCGGATTTCCATATACCACAACATGAACCTACAACAATATTCTGTGATAATACATCAGCAATCTCTCTTGCAAACAACCCCATCTTTCACGCTCGTACAAAGCACATAGAGGTGGACTGCCATTTTATTCGAGACTGCATCAAGACCAAGCAAATCTCTGTTCATCACATCTGTACAGAAGACCAGATCGCTGACCTGTTTACAAAATCCCTGCCCAACGCCAGATTTATAACTCTCTCAAACAAACTTACAGCACTCACGGATCCATAAGTTTGAGGGGGGCTGTTAAGCCATCGGACACGTGGCTTCATTTTACTGGTTTACATGTTACCGTTGCATTGTACTTTCTTTAAAATTGTATCTATTTAAACTCTGTAATTGTTACTGTAGTGAATATAGAAGAAATCATTTTTCCCACTATCTGCTTCGCCTTCCTCTCGATTCTCATTCCTCTCTTAACCTCACTCAATCTCGTCAACACGGTATTGGTCTTCAGAGAACGGTATTCCTCATTATTATCAAATAGTACCTAGTTGTACCGAGCAAATACCTATTTTTTTGGCGGGAAATTTCCTCCGACCGGACGTTCCACTACGTCTTTGCACCGGACGTAATAAAAGTTCGAACAGTTCGGGCCGTCTGCTACTCATTTTGTTCATCCAAACCGACAAATGTTAGGAAATTTGCATATTTTTTCAATCTTTTGTATTAGCAAAATAGGTAAATGCTAAGCGAATTATACCTGCTATTCATATATACCCATATTTGATATATGGGAATCATACATATGACACTGACTGCCTTTCATTAGTTTTCTTTTTTAGTTTATGTTATTTTTTATTTAAGGGTCCAAAATTTTAATTTTATAGGCTTTTAAAAATTAATAAAAATTACAAATTATTGTTCTTAATCTTCATTTAAACCCATAAATATATCAAATTTATGCATCGGCACTCATTATTTCCACCAAAAAAATCTTGACCAGATTTGTCCATGTGAAAAGCCCAACCTTACTAATGGATGGAAATGAAGAGTGAGTGAGTGACCCAGGAATAAGTGAGAGAGAGAGAGAGAGTAGAGATGACATTTTTAGAATACTTAAGAAATTATGAGTGGTAAAATAGGCAAACTATCAACTATATCAATTTTAAAAAGTCCTCAAATTCTTCCATATCACTTCTTATTTATAGAGTTTTGAGAATTACATAAAAATATTTTACTGAGAAAAAGTAAAAATATATATAACGTTGTACATAATGCCTATGCAACGTATACAATATTCTAGGCATGTTTCTCTGATTGGCTGAAAGGAGAGTAAGGTCAGCGAGCTTCGACATGTTGCTTTCAAACGAGTTCAATAGTGTTAAGTGGACGAGAGCGAGTGTGCTCGGACAAATATGTGGGCGAGTGCTGAGATGAGAGGGAACCAATGACTAGCGAGTGGTTGTCATGGTTGGTAATAAAGCCATAACAGGCTATATCCTATATCTATCTATTTATAAGTTTAGTGTGTACCTGCATCCATTCCTGTAGCTCTTAATAACTCTATATATACCTGTCCTAGCTGTAATCAAGACCGATAATAAAGTTTTACTTTACATTTGTCTTTCTGTCATGGTATCAGAGCGCAGCTTTCCTATCTCCTGAACTCTTCTTTTTCGTTTCTTGTTCTTTCTTCCCTCCTCCCGTCTTTCACTCTTCGCCGATCATGGACGCAAACTCCTCAACACACAGTGCTGAGATCCAAGACGACGATGCCGATGACAGACCTGTCATCCCTGCTGCTCTCAAATTCGTCATCTCCAACATCAAGATTATAGTTCCGGCGCAGCTGACGTCCGATAACTATTCAATCTGGCGTTCACAGGTTCTAAAACTCCTCAATGCAAATGGGTTTTCTTCTTTTCTCTTGACGACTGCAACTCCTCCAGTCAGTCACAAAACTCTCTCGACCGGCAGCAAAGTACCGAACCCAAAGCATCAAGAATGGGTTCTCATAGATCAAAATCTAGCGGCAGCCCTTTGCTCCACCTTATCTCCAGCTATTCTACCGTATGTTATTCATCTTACCTCTACATCGGAAATCTGGAATGCGTTGGAACGACGCCTACAATCCTCAAATCGGTCGCGTGTAATTCAGCTCAAAAACGAATTACATACCGTTCAGATGAAATCTCAAACTATGGCGCAGTATCTTCAACAAATCAAGACTATCGTGGATAACATCGTCTCTGCCGGAGCGGTTCTTGATCAAGAAGATATTCTTCTCTATACCTTGAATGGGATACCACCATCATACAACACACTCAAAACAACCATTCGTGCAATGCAGACACCTTTGGACCTTGAGAATCTCTACTCGCTGCTCATAACTGAGGAAATCAATCTTCAGTCGGAGTCGCTGCGACAAATTTCTTTCAGTGATTCCTCTACCGCTCTGTATTCTCACAGAGGACGCGGACAACGCGGAAAAGGAAAATCAACATCTCAAACAGTTCGAACATTGAATACTCCTCTTCCTCAATGCCAAATCTGTAATAAGAAAGGGCATTCTGCACATAATTGCTGGCACCGTCTCAACACTACAGTTAATCCTCCGGACACTACTGCTCCGAATCCACAATCTAGAGCACTGGTAGCGGCAACTGACTCAAATAATCATGATTGGTACCTTGATACGGGGGCATCGGCTCACCTTACCAATTCCATGGACAACTTGTCACAAGCCACTTCATACAATGGACCGGATAACATCACTGTAGGTGATGGCAGAACTCTCTCCATTGCCCGCACCGGCAATGGTATTCTGCCAACACCGTATCGTAAGCTTAAACTCAATTCTTTATTTCATGTTCCCAAACTATCTCATAATTTACTATCTGTGTCTAATCTTACGCAAGATAACAACGTTTCTGTCAACTTTAATCCCTCTTGTTTTATGATCAAGGATATGAAGACAAACAGAACAATTCTCTCGGGTCCAAGCAATAGAGGTCTCTATCCGGTTCGCTTGGCTACTACATCTGTCTTTCCCAAGAAGGCTCTCACCTTGACTTCTCAGGCGGCGTCTCTTTGGCATCAAAGATTGGGTCACACCAATTCAAGAATTATTCAAGCTATCTCTACTACTAATAAACATCTTCATATACCGCATAATTTTTCTTTCTGTTCTGAATGTACGACCTCTAAAGGTCACAAACTAGCTTTTATAAATAACCATTCTCATTCTACTATGCCTCTTGAACTTATTCATACGGATGTGTGGGGACCTGCTCCGGTTCCTTCGCATCAAGGTTTTCTTTACTATGTCGTGTTCATTGACGATTTCTCACGTTTTTCATGGGTATTTCTTATGAAGCATAAAAATGAAGTCTTTGAAATCTTCTGTAATTTCAAACGCTTCGTTGAAAAACAAACTCAATTTCAGATTAAATGCATTCGTTCAGATGGCGGCACGGAGTACTTGAATCAAAACTTCAAGAAGTTTTTAACTCAACATGGCATTGCTCAACAGACCTCCTGCCCTTATACACCGGAACAGAATGGTTTAGCCGAGCGCAAGCATAGACATTTGATTGAAACAACTCGTACCTTACTAAACAGTGCTTCGATTCCCCACGATTTTTGGCCTGATGCTGTTCTCACTGCCTCGTACATTATCAACCGCTTACCCACTCCTACGTTAAATCTCAGTTCTCCTTTATTCAGGCTGTTCAACAGAACACCCGAATACAATTTCTTCAGAGTCTTTGGGTGCGCCTGCTATCCCTGGATTCCTACTAACCAACGCCACAAACTTCAACCTCGGGCTCGCACATGTGTTTTCTCGGATACTCCCACATTTCAAAAGGATACAAATGCCTTGATATGACAACAAATAAGATATACATATCTCGGCATGTTGTATTCAATGAGTGTCATTTTCCGTTTAAACATGTGTCCAATGAGCCCACTCAGCCCATGCCACCGTTGCAACCTTCTCTTCTTGTTCCGGCTTCTTGCACCAATCAACAACCCAGCAAGCCACCTTCTCAGACATCTCTGTCTCAGCCTACTGCACCAAACAATTATACCGAACATTTCCTTCCTCAATGTGAGCCTTCTCTGCCTCATGATTTCTCACCCACACTACCTGCGAACAATTCGAATGCTCCTGTTCAATCTACTCATCCTATGACCACCCGTATGAAAACCGGTTCTTTAAAACCAATTCAACGCCTTAATCTGCTTCATTGCCTCAATCTGTCTAAGTCTAGCCACCAGCAAGAACCAACTTCCTACACCGCTGCTTCCCAACAACCGGAGTGGAGACGTGCCATGGCAGAGGAATTCCTTGCGTTACAAAAGCAAGGCACCTGGGAGCTCGTCCTTCCTCCGCAAAATGCTGTGGTTCTTGGCAGTCGGTGGACATACAGAATCAAACACAAATCAGATGGGTCTATTGCTCGATTCAAAGCTCGCCTCGTTGCTCAAGGAAATCATCAACAATACGGGTTAAATTATCTCGAAACCTTTAGTCCTGTAGCTAAGTTTCAGACCATTCGCATTTTATTAACTGTTGCTTTATCTTACAACTGGCCGGTACATCAACTTGATGTAACTAATGCCTTTCTACACGGTGCTATTAATGAGACTATCTACATGAAGCAACCTGCAGGTTTTGAAGATGATCATCATCCCAACTACGTGTGCAGACTCAAGAAAGCGATTTATGGGCTAAAACAAGCTCCTCGCCAGTGGTTCCAAACATTTTCTAGCTTTCTTATTACTCTCGGTTTTGCTCCAGGGACCGCTGATTCCTCTCTATTCAAACTTCACAAAGACGACATTCAAGTTTACCTTGTCATCTACGTAGATGATATATTGATTACGTGTAGTCATGCTCCTACGGTCACCAACGTGATCAACCAGTTACATAAACAATTCGAAATGAAGGACTTGGGACTGGCAAACAGTTTTTTGGGTATTGACATAAAGAAAGAAACTGAGTCTTATATGCTTTCTCAAACAGCCTATGCCACGTCTCTCCTTGAATTAGCTGGTGTCTCAAACTGCAAAATTCTTGCCAATCCAGCCAGCACTAAAACTACGGATAGCACTCAGACGACTCCCCTATCTACCGATCCTACTTTCTACAGACAAATTACCGGCTCTCTACAATATTTAACCATCACGCGACCGGATATATCGTTTACCGTCAATCTCCTCCGCCAACATATGCATAATCCGGAGCCACAACACTTTCAACTACTCTATCGTTTACTAAGATACATTAAAGGCACACTCTTACTTGGTTTACCTATTTTGCAGGGACCCTTGGAACTCCACTCCTATTCGGATGCAGATTGGGCGGGTGACAAAGATACACGACGCTCTACATCAGGATATTGCTCGTTCTTGGGCAAAACACTCATTTCATGGAGTGTCAGGAAACAACACACCGTCGCAAGATCGTCCACAGAAGCGGAATACCGTTCGATCGCCACAGCTCTCGTCGACGTTCTCTGGCTCAGACGACTTCTACTAGACTTCAACATACCTTCCCCCTCTCCGACCAGCCTACACTGTGATAGTACCTCGGCTATTGCCCTTGCTAATAACTCGGTATTCCACGCTCGCACAAAGCATATCGAAATCGATCACCATTTTATTCGGGATCACATCCACACCAGAGCTGTTCAGATTTTTCCAATCTCTACAAAAGATCAGATTGCGGACATCTTCACCAAGCATCTCTCGACTAACAGATTTCATCATCTTCGCAACAAGCTAACTGTCCGGCTCCGTCCATTAGCTTGAGGGGGTGTAATAAAGCCATAACAGGCTATATCCTATATCTATCTATTTATAAGTTTAGTGTGTACCTGCATCCATTCCTGTAGCTCTTAATAACTCTATATATACCTGTCCTAGCTGTAATCAAGACCGATAATAAAGTTTTACTTTACATTTGTCTTTCTGTCAGTTGGAGACTTGTAGGAAGCTCAACGTTTGCCTGAGAAGAGAGGAGCAAGTGAGATGCCATTGCGGGAAGGGAGAGCTATGGCGATGATTGATGAGTCAAACTGAGAGTCCCATGACTAAGCAATTTCATGTAGTTGAGTTTGGTGAGAATTGTCATCTTGGGAGAGAGCAAATGACTGAGATGTGGTACAGGCACTTGACGAGTGCAAAGCTCCTAGCTTTGAAGAGGAATCCTTGATCCACTTCATGCAAAAGCGAGATACTCATAAGACTCGGGCGAGTGACGCCTATTGGTCATTTCGAGCAAGTCCTCCTTTGAGTTTCAGCGGAGTTCCCCAAGTGGTCCATGTTCAGAGGCAAGTTCCCTTGCAATGACATGCTAATTAGCTACGTGCTAGACACCTGCAAAGACATATACAAGTATACACCTTTCACCAATTTCCATTTTAGTTCATATTACTAGTAATTTAATGGCCCATAATTTTAATTTTATAGGCTATTTAAAATTAATAAAAAATATGCAAATTATTAACTTAATTTAAACCCATAAATAAATCAAATTGATGTATAAGCACTCATTAATTATTTCTCCCAAAAAATCATGATGAGATTACAATTATACTTGTCTTATATGAATAAAAAAATTATTAGAACACTCAAATTACAAGCAAGTTTCAATTTGATTAGATGGGACATCCCCTTAACTCGAACATCATACAGAAGGAAGTAGGTGGGTATATGTGGTTAATTGGCCATTAGATTGGAGCTATTTGTAATAGTCCAATCGCCACACTTCTATAGTAATCGCATTAATGATCATCTTTACATCAACAATACATATAATTTTAAGATGAGTTGAATTTAAATGTTGCTTTTAAGATAAACAAGGGCATCAAAATTGGATAAGAGAACTATTTATTCTACTTATAACTATATCTCGAGAAATATATACTTTCCTCTTACATGCATAAATCTTAACAATAAAATGGACTTGGTCTCAATTAGGATTAATTATTCTGTGCGGATATCCGACGGCGTCCGGAGACGAATGAGAAAGCATCACATCACTTTATTATTGTGTACCGGCATGCTATGTTATGCTCTGATTCATCTCCGGACGGTCCGGTGTGTGCATAGAATAATTTCTGTTCAACTAGATAAGAATATGTTTCTTATTTAACATTCCTAAATAACTCATTATTAAGTAATGCTAATAAATTTATCTTTGAGTTAATTACGACCTACATTACTTTTAAATTCAAGAGGCATAATATAGCCATTGAAAATATATAGTGAGGATGCAACAGCCCTCTAAAAAGAATTATCATATCATTTATATCACTTTTTTATTAGAAAATATAATGCAAAACAAACATTAAGCTTACAACTTAGGAAAATTCGCCATTTCTCTTCCTTACATAAAATAAAAGATGAATTTGAGGAGTTTTGCATCATAGATTAACATATTATTTTTATCATAAATTTTTTATTAGCCCTTATTTAGCCCACAATAAGGTGTCTAGGTCAATCATTTTAATTTTCTTTTTCTTTTTTTCATAAACCTTGAAACACTAAGAAAACCCAAAGGCATCTTAGTCCCTTTTTTTCCTCAAATATTCAATTTCTTACCATCAAATGTTTAAAGAAAATATGTGGCTTAGTTGCTTTAGATGTATATTATGTTGGATCCAAATTTATTTATCAGTTATAACTAATTTTATTAGCAAGCAAACTTGAAAGTCCGAAACGAATACGTATTGTAAGGAAAAATAAAATAAAAAATTGGGGAAAAGTTTAACACTACCTCAATCATGGGCGGATCCACCACATGCTTAGGATGGGCAAATGCACACCCTCAAAATTTTTTTTTTTAATATTTAGAGGAGAAAATTTGAAATATTTTGGGTATTTTACCCCCCTCAAAAGTTTTTTTTGCCCTACTTATATCAATACAAAGTATCTTTGCCTATCCCCCACCAAAAAAATTTTTTTTGCCCACCCTAAAAAAAGAAGCTGGATCCGCCCCTGAGCTCAATAGTACTTTTTGATTGTGTAATAAATTTATAACATGTCTCTTCATCTTTTATTTATATGATTCTCATATCTTCACCTTTCTTTTCAATTTTTCATTCAACTTTTACTAAGTGATACAAGATTAGATTTTGATAGTTTTATCAAAAAATGAAATTTTTATTGGGATTTCAATATATGAAGACAAAAATACTATTTGTTAGAAAAGAAAGTCTATTAATGCAGTTACATGATAATGCAGCAATAGTTTTTTGTAGTATGTACAATATTTCTGTTAATCAAAAGATTGTACGTGTCAAGTTGCTGAATCATTAAATTATTAATGATGCTGCTTAGCTTAGGCTTTGTTGGTGTAGCTTTTTTATGCTTTTTAAGGCATTTTTTTACCAATATTCATCATTTTAACAAAATTTTGAATTAAAAAGCTCCCTAAAAAAGAAGTACAAAAGTCCTTTCAAATGTAGGGATGTAAATTTTTGACACGACCCGAATCCGACCCTGAAAAATCCAAGTTCGGATCAATCCGAAATCGAAACGGGTCAGGTTCGGGTTGACCTAGCAACCCGAAATTGACACGAAACTCATATTTGACCTGAAAACCCTAGATTGACTCGTTTTGACCCGAAAATCGAATATTGACACGATTTTGACCCGAAAACTAGCAATTTTGGGTCAACCCCAGGTCTTGTCGGGTTGACCCGGACCCGAATCAGGTTGGGTTCGGGTCCGGAAACCTGACCCATTTTTAAAAAACGGGTCGGGTTCGGATTGACCCGAGTAGTGTCGGGTCAGTTCCGAGTTCGACCTGAACCCGACCCGTTGACCCGAATTGACACCCCTACTCAAATGTTGCCGACGCACATCATTTTACTGCTTCTTTAAACAACTTTTTAGTACAATTTTTTTATTTTTATACTTTAAAGTTGCGTTAAAAAATAGTAAGAAAACAATCACAAATGAAGCCTTAGTTCTTATTGCTTTCTAAAACGGCTTTTTAATTTAAAATATATACAGTCCAATAGATTTTTGTACTAACAAAATATTTTAACTAATAGTAATAAAGTTGTATCAAACAAAATCTTAATATATTAGATGATAGTTTTGACTATCAATTAATAGATTTTGGGTAAAAAATTGATGCATATTACCGGTGAGAGCTTGGATTAATTATTCTGTGCGTATGTTAAATATTATTTAGAGACTAATTAGAATCCGCAACGTCCATCATTTAGTACTATTGACGTGATCCATTCTGAATTTAACTTAATTTGCACAAATGTACAAAATAAAATGAAATTATTGGGACAATTGGAGACGCTATATCTGCATTGACCGTTCCTGGACGATGATGATGCTCTCTCGACTGGATCCCTTGGAGGGCCTTTGGGGCAATCAGGGATCAATCTCTTCGCTGCAATCTAATTTTCTTATTTCTGAGTCCAGGAACTTCTGGCCTCGAGAGCATTGGTGTTTTTTTTTGGCTGTGGCTGTTGCCTGCTTGCAATCTTCTTCCTATCTGTCAATCAGTTTTGGCTTTGTGATTGACTGGTCCTGTTGCAATTTTGTTTATGGAATGTATTTTTGTCTTACTTCTGCAGCAAATGCTGATAGGTTGATTGTATTTTTTCTTTTATTGTTGCTTTATAATATCTGAATGTTGGACTATACTGAACGGTTGTGGTATAGTCAACTTTTAACTTGTAATCTTTTTTTATAGCAATGAAATGGGCTAACGCCTCTAAATTTTCCCAAAAAAAAAAAAAAAAAAATGAAATTATTAATGCACAGTTTCTTCATGATTAGAGAGAAATGTGATTGATGTATGATTGCCGTCTTAGAAGGTAAGACTTGTGGCTGAAATAAATCTCAACTTACTAACCGCGAGTCCTTGTACGGCCATAATACACTTATTAGGCGTGGCTTGTTGTAAAGAACTCTCGGTGCCTGGGGCCCACTTGACATGACGTGTAGAGATAATGACTTCCCCGACTGCTGGCGACATCTGAATTCTTTTTTTTTTTTCCTTTTATTTAAATAATTTTTGTTCATAATTTTCTTTTTCCTTTTTTTTAATGATTTAGTGAGGATGAAAAATAAATTAATAAATGATGAAGGATCGGCCATTCTCATATGATTAGAAAAATAAATTAAAACATGTGAATAGTTTCCAAGAGAAAATACAAAATATCGTTTTCTTTGAAGTAAAAAACTATTATAAGGCGGCTGTCATAAAAATTATTATAAAATTAGATAATTTTTTATTACAATATATTGATATAAATGATATTATAATAAATTTAAATATTATTTAATTGATATTGATGTTAATATAATACAATTTTTTATATATAATACTAATCTTAAAGCTAATCAGATATATTAAATGTTAAAAATTGTTACTAATTTTTTCAATCAATATTTTCTTATAATTATATCACTCTCATATATTTTCTTTTGAAATTCACATATCACTATTATAATACTTGAAAAATAGCAAAAATAATTAACATCGAGCATAATTGTGATAATTTTCTTAAAAATAATATTATGAAATATATTTAGGTATTTGTACTTATTCTAACTCAATTTGGTAGGAGCATTGGGGGCCACATTTATTAAGGTTACAATTGTTGTACATTAATTGTGCTTGTCATATACATAACAAAATAATTGCGCTAGTAAAATATTATATATATATATATATATATATATATATATATATATATATATATATATCAAATAATATCATCATTTGATTTGGTTAATCCATATAAAATAATATCATCATTTGATTTGGTTAATCCATATAAATAATGTACAATAAAAAGCTGTGTATGATACTCTCAATTGTAAATGATCACTCAAATTGATTTATCATTTTTTTGTCTTTTTTAAATATAACTCTTAAATATAAAAATAAAATAGTTGAGCTCGATTGCTCCATAAAGCAAAATTGATGAGCTAATGCACTTAGGCAAATATTCTATTGATTATGAAAAAGAGTATCATTATATAAAAAAGACGAAAGAAAAGCCAAATTCCTCTCTATCATTTTGAAAGATATGAGAATTTAATATAAGATAGATATCTGTAGTTCAATAGATAATTAAGATAAAACTTTTTATAGGGAGAACAATATATATCTATAACCATATTTAATCTCTTTGTTTAAGTAATAAATGTAAGGTTTGAAAAGAGCGAAAAAAATCCTTTAATTAAACTAGTTGGCCTTGCTTGGGCTGATTTCCCACTTAAGCTTATTTGAGACGGCTTTTCTATTGCTTTCTAAATCAATTTTCTAGTACAAAATTTCTTTTTCGAACAAGAAATTTTTATACTAAAACATTGATTTAAAAAGCATTAAGAAAGCCACCTCAAACGAGAGATCATAGCCTACCCAAAGTTCTCCCAAAGAGCCTCATATTAATTATATGAATATGTATGAAACATAAAATATTTTTTTTTAACAAGGTTTTTAAATGTTCATATCCATTTTATAGAGAAAAGAAAATATCAATCAAACAAGTATTGATTGCAAGTATTTGTTTGTCATTTCTAGCAATTTTATGCGTTGTATTGATTATTCTTTGATGGAATGAATTTAATTAGTTTGTTACAATCTTTGTGGTAAGCTAGCAAATGCATCTATTACAACCTATATATGATTCAGATATGGCGTACCCTATGAATTCTAACCTAAACAAAGTAAAAATAATTTAAGAAGCGGGAAAAAGCTTGGGTGGAATTGGTTTTTCTTCTTGGTGGCTATTTCTTGCTTTTCCTGTTATGTTCTTGGGTTTTGATTGTTATATGAATGTCCTAGTCGTGTGTCTGTGGTGTATCCTTGTTGATTGGTGTGGGTTCTTGTTTGGGGGCTCTCGGCTATCTTTGTTTGTTTATCTTTTTTCTCTGTGGTTTTGCAAGTTTTTTGTTGTTGCAGTGACTTTCTTTGATATTATGATATGGTGATGCACTGAAGCTTACTTGTTAAGGTTTTAGTCTTTTACTACCTTATGTTGTTTTTCCTGTATTTATGTTTCATCTTCTTTTAATTAGTTGGATCATTTGCTCATAAGTTTTTCTTCAAAGATTGTATTTTTTGAGAGTTTTTAATCCTTTAAGGACTTGTACTTTTATCCTATTGTGAAAAGCGTAGGCTCCCATGTGTGGGTTTTTCTTAAGAAAAAAAAGTGGGAAAAAGCTTGAAACTTATAGAACACTTGGCCCCTTAAATGATCAGAGGAAGTTTCAAATTATTCTTCTAGTGATTAATTTAGTTCTCTTCTTGTTTTTGTTCGACTTGTTTTATCGAACTACTAATTTTTTGTTATAAATTTGTTGAAAATAGAGTTCATATTATCTCTTAATCGATTTTTGGAGTTTCTCACTTGAATATTCAAATGCTTAAAGATGTGAAAATGTTCATAAAAATTTATATTTGATCAAATACATATTTTCTGGTGAAATGCTAATATTGATACTAAATAGTTATAATCTATTTCTAAATATTGCAAGCATCAAAGAGATAGTTGGTTTGAAATAAAATAATAACAAATATAATTATTTAATTTTAAATCATTTTTATATAAATTAAGTAACCGCAAAAAAATTATAAGTTAAGCACAAAAAAATCATCAAAGTTGGTGCAATTTTATTTTGAAACGAAGAGCTTGTTATCAAGATATTTGATATATTAAATCTATAAAAAATTTGCGGCATAAGAAAAATAATAATAAGAAGAAGATTTTTTTTTTTTTTTGAGAGGTAAAAAATTCCTTATTGCTTTAATAGAATCCTTCTTATTACTTGTTAGAAAATTTGAGTCGGTAGAGTGTGTGTTTTATATATCAGTATAGTATAAAAATTAAGCAAATAAAGAGAAAAGTTGTAAGACTAGAACTTTTTTATTTGGAAAGCCCCGAAAGAAAAAAAATCACGGAGTCTAGCACAAATAAAAAATTCACTATATACCAGAAGATGCAATATTAATTCATTCCTCATAATTGAAGAAGAAGATAATCATTTGAAAATAAGATGTTTGATTTCTTTTATAGGAGTTAATAAAAATCAAGTATCAACATACATAAAACACCCAACAACATGTCTTGATTTATCCAATAGGAATTAAAGAAAGTAGGCGTCCACATTCAAATAGCTTTACCCAACAGCATGTTTATATCTTGTCAGAATTCTATAGATGATGACAATTACTGATGGTGATCGCTAACGATGATGGTGGTTGTCGGTGATAATAACTGGTGATGATAATCAATCACGATAGTTTAAAAATACAAAAGAGCTCTCTGGTCATTTCATTTCTTCCTCTTCATCATATGGAGAATGTAACTCTATTTATAGGCTTTTTGAGATACACTATTTGGTAATTTAAATCAGAATCCAAAATACTACACCATATGGTGCAGTCCATATTCATTCTGTTAATCAGGAACTATGTTTTCAACATTTGAATATCTTAATATTGTCGCAATTGAGTGATCTTGGACTCGTTGGATTTGTCTCATCGAGCTGCTCAATTCGACTATAAGTATGTCAATTTTGGATTTTAGATGATCATTATTTTAATTTCAAAAGTATTAAATTTAAAAATTACCTCGAGCTTCATACGAATCATATGATTTTTCAGGAGTCATATCACTCCTGATCACACATATACATTTAGCGTTTGTCAAAAGAACGTATAAGTTAAATAAGCCTAAACTCGATTCTTCGATTTCTATAAATAATTATTCTCTCCTTCTAAATAAAATCAAAGCATTTATACCAACTAATAGATTCTTTAACATATATTTAATTTTTTTCAAGGAGTTCTCTTTCACTTAATTAAATTATCATGATTTTGCTAACTCTATCCACATAATTAGTCTATATCTATTTATTTGAAGAATGGTACATATTCGCTATTGAAATATCCTTTGATTAATAATTAGTTATAGGCTCGTAGTATGGTCCGATTCGAATCATCCTACGAGTCTATCAATGTCTAGTGATGCAAACATATTGATCCCATATCGGCTACATATGCCGTGATATTTTGAAACTTATAGATGCTGACCCTTTCATTTTTTTAAACTATCTTGAACTGTTGATGTTCACCACTCAACCCTAAGCTCAAAACAATCCAACTTAAAAAACCCTATCGGCATCAAATTTGCTTATGCGTCACAACAAAGAGAAAAAGACTCCCAAATATATTTATAACTTATCTTTTTTTTAATACATTAATATATGCATTTTTTTTCATATTTAAAATAGAAAAAGCGGCTTCGAACGCCAGCTCATGATAGGCAAGCAAATAAAAGCAGCTTGTTCATATGCACAATTGACAAGGATTCCCTCATTGGTCCCTTCTTTGCCTTACTTTTGTCTGGTGACATAGATATATTATTCTCTGCAGGACCACCACAACAAGACTAATATGACTCCACCCAATAATCAACAGAGGTTGGTGATAAGACCATCGATTATCTGAGTTTAATAACTTATCTTAATAAAACTATGATAAAACCCTAAATCAAGATGATCTCACCTCAATTGGCACTGTGCAATCTATACGGGTTTGATTATTGTTAAAAAATATTAATTTTGTGACTAATTAAATGGTTTAGCTACCAGAAAATGAAGAAAAAATTATGCCGATGTTACTTATATTTTTAACATTTTATTTAATAAAGGAAGGAATTATATTGTCCGCCAGCGTAAAATATTGATACGCTTGTTTGTTCTTCAACGACCTCATAGCCTTGGATTTTGTTTCGCATGCTTTGCATAGAATAACAACATCAAGAATTTATCATGCTACGTGGACTCGATTACATGAATCGTTCTATTAAGAGTAAAAAAAAGGTCATTTCTAATGCTTCTAATCAAGGCTTTGTTTGAGACGGCTTTCTTCTTGCTTCTTAAATCGTCTTTCTAGTACAAAACTTAAAAATTTTGTACTAAAAAACCACTTTAAGAAGCAGTAAGAACGTCGTCCCAAAAGAATGATGAATCTTTTTAGGTCTACCACTATCTTTATACATCCACTCTCCTAATCAGATTATTGAAAAGCTAATATTTTATGTGACTAAATTATTTAAGACGATTCTCTCTAATCTTATTTGTACGTATATATTGAGCAAAATTTAGAAAAGATTTTTTTAATATGTTTTGTTGGAAAAGAAATTATTCATTCAATTTTTGTGTTGAAATATATAAAATTGTAATGCATTTTATCTGCTAAGATTAGCTGTATTGGAGTTTTTATTTTTTTTTAAAGGCAAAAACTTAGGTAAGAAGGAATGTTATAAATTTTTTAATTTATTTTGAGATAAATATAATATTAATTATTTATGTATTGCATTAAACAGTAAATATAAAAATTTTAAAATTTAATTAGTTAGGATATTAAAAAAATTTATTCTCTTTAAAACATAAAGACTTGCCACCATAAAGAAATAAAAAAAAAAGCTCAGTGATTTGATGGAGGGAGAAGAGGATCTCAAAAGGCAGCGGAAGCTTTTACAAAGCAATACTCATAATTACAATCCAAAATTTTCCTACTCTATGGGGGTCATTTTTTATGTTGTGTTATTATTTTTATTTTTGTGTTTGTTTTATTTGTTTGATGTATTTTTATTATTATTTAAATAAATCAATTAATTTTTTTAAAAAATTCAATTAAATTTTAGTTATTTTAATCATTATAAAAATAATTATAACTATTATATACTATAGACAAGTTTTGTCACTCATCACTCGCCGCTATTGACCATATTCTTCGTCAGCTGTCAATCACCGTCGACCACTGTTGCCAGCCACCTACTGCAACTACCATCATTGACAACCATCGTAGATCATGATAGTTGCCACTCGCCACTATAGATGACCACCACAACATAAAAATATAAGTAATGTATTTTTTAAGATATTAAAAATATTTTTTCAAATTAAAATATAAATAAAATAAAAATAAAAACAAAAAACAAAATTGAAGAACAAACAACAAATGCGATCCCAAATAAACCATAGTGTTTGCCGTTGTAGATTTATGATTCATTTGGAACAATTTTTTTACTATTTTTTTAAACAGTTTTCTAGTACCAAAATTTTCGTACTAAAAGGTTGTCTCAAACGAAACCTTAGAATTGAAGAAATCTATTTGTGCCGAATTTAGTTGTTGTTGAATAGCATGAATAAAACGAGGCATTCCTTAAAATTTGATTTTTTTGTCGTCCTTGATGAACTTTTCTTTGGAATTTTAAGTCGTATTCCATCAAAAAAAGATTAATGGGTCGGGCTGAGTATGAACCACACTTGATTTGAACCCGAGCTTGATAAATTATTCTAGTTTGAGCTCAAGTTTCAGATCAGTTCTAAGAGTTTGAGCTAACATGTAAAAACTAAAACAATTTGAATTAAAACAGTTGTAATAAAATGAAAAAAAAATGCTTAGAATTATATAAGAAATGATAAGAAATAACTTGATATAAGAAAGTGATAATTTTTTAATACTTTCAATAATTTTATACTTATAACTTTTAAATTAAAATATATTTGTATATATTTTTATATTAATATTTTTTAAGCAAATAGGCTCACAAACTTAACTCATTAACCCAAAGAGCTCTATTTACAACTATTTATGAAGCCAAGTTACAGCTGACTTGACTCAATTACACCTATAGAGGACATAAAAGAGGAGAAATAATGGTTCTAAGTGACTCATTGCTTGAAATTCCTCAATTCTAAGCAACAAGATAGGTTGTTCTTCTAACTCATTGTAGGAGCAGGCTTTCCAAGCAATTTGACCTTTCATTGGTGGATAAATTCTTCTTTTGCCACCCTTCTGGAAATTCAAAGAACCAAAAAATTTAATGAACTAAAATTTTTGGGTTCCCTTTCAATTATTCTTATTGATTCCCATCATAAAATGAAAATAACATTTATATCAATTATTTAAATTAAATATAATTTTCTACCATCACCTTTAAGTGAAATTTAAGCTTTATTCGAGATAACTTAATACTTTATAAAAAAATTATACAAAAAGTTATAATTAAAAAAAAAAACACTAAACCTTTAAATGTCAAAATGAAATAAATAATATAAATCTTTGAGAATATAAATCCCACTTTAATAATTAGGCACTAAAGACTAAAACATGAAATTTGGGGATGACTTTCTTAATATTTTTTATAATAAATTTTAATATAAAAATTAAAAATCTTTACTAAAAAATTACTTATAAAAAGCAGTAAAAAAATATTCCAAATAAAAACTAAAACTTCATTTAAAACAACTTTTTTATTAATTTTTATAATAAACTTCTAATTCAAAATTTTCTAATCCAATAACTTTGTATATAAAAAATTATTTTAAAAAACAACAAAAAAAACCTATCCCAAACAAAATCTAAAACTGTTTGAAACAATTTTCTTTATACTTTGCTTCTTAGATCACATATGACCCTTGCTTTTTCAAGGCCGCCGAAAAATTTTTATGCTAAAAATTTACTTTCTACAACATTCAAAAAAAGTTAATTTTCTCCACAATAATTTTACAACCATTTTTATGAAAAAGTTTAGCCATCTAAAACAAAACCTAACATTGACAACCCTAAACATTAAACCAGACAAAATGACTTGCAGTAACATATTCAATTTAAGTTTTTCATGTTCACCTTATATCAAACTTTACAAAAAAAAAAACATTACCATTTGCACATCAATAACAGGAACTTAGCACTTCTATCTTTACTTTAATTCCCCACAACAACAATCTCCCCACCCATTATTACATAAAAGAACCACCTTATAGAATCACTGGAACTCCAAACAAAGATTGAGGAAACCCTGAGAACTCACTCCTGTTGTCATCTGAACCACCAGGAGTTTCAGGGATTAGTTCACATTCAGAGCTCGAACAAATGGTAGCCATGGCTTCCATGGTATCGGCTCCGGATCGTCGAAGTAGATTGCCGCAGAAGAGGCTGGAACTCGAGCATATTCGGTTGACGTCGTATCTGCTAATGTCGAAGTTTGTCACCGCACTCGTGCCGCGAAATTTGATGGCGGCGATGTCGTATGCTTCTGCAGCTTCCTCTTGAGTGCCTGATTGACCAATTGAAAAACTTTAGCTTTCGCTTGCAATTCACATAATTGATCTCAAAGCAGGTTTACTATAAAATATGGATATTACTACGACATGGTAAATAACAAAAAGAATAATGTTTTAGGAAAGAAATATATGATAGTATAGATACAATTGAAGATGAAAAATTTAAGCTTTATTTGGGATAGCTTTTGATCACTATTTTTTTCGTCTAAGGCTTCAAAAAAATTTTTAACTAGAAAGCAATAAGAAAATTGTCCCAAATAAAATCTTACTGAAAAAATACTTTAGAAATCAATAAGAAAATCATCTTAAAAGAAGTCTTAGGCTTTATTTGGGACAGTTTTCTTAATGCTTTTTAACACAATTTTCTAGTAAAAAATTTTAATTTTCGTACTAAAAAAAGTTGTCTCAAACGAATCCTTAGGCTTCATTTGGGATAATTTTTAGTCACTATTTTTTCTCGACTTTCAAAAAATTTTGATATTAAAAATTATTTTACACAATGCTATCAAAAGAGATTAATAGACCTGGAAGCAACCATCACTAGTAGAATGTGAATTTCTAACCACTTCTTAAAAAAGAAGTAATTTTTTAGTACAAATTTTTTAAATTTTATACTAAAAAGTTGATTTAAGAAGCAATAAGAAAACCGTCCCAAACAAAGCCTAAATATCTATTAGAGGTCACATTTTTCCCATGACTAAGAAGATTTTTTATTAGATTTAGTGACACTTCTTTAAATTTAGTCACTAAAAGTACCTTTCAGTCATACTCTTCATTACTAGCAAGTGGACACAATATCTTAAAATTATGGATTATTACTTGGGTGACTAAAAAAAATTATAACCTAAAAGTAAATATTTACCCACAATTTTGTAAAAATAGGACTAGAAGCTACATTTTGTGAACAAACATGTTACAAATAAAATTTTTTGGTGACTAAGGTTTCGTTTGTGATGACTTTCTTATTGCTTCTTAAAACAGCTTTTTAGTATAAAAATTAAAACTTTTGTACTAAAAAAACTGTTTTAAGAAGCAGAAAAAAAACGTCCCAAACAAAACCTAAAAATTTAACACTTGTCAACATTTTTCAAGCAATTTATGATTAATATTTAAAATTATAATGAAATATCACAGAAGGGACATGTTTGTAATAAATATAGAGTTAGAGCTATTCATAGTAACTATATAGTTAGTGCTGATAGCTTGAAGAAACTTACTGAATGTTCCAAGGTACAAGTCCTTGTTGCCAGCAACCCTTCCTATCCTTGCTTGCCATCTTCCATGCTGGTGATGCCTAAGAGTAATTATGCCCAATGGTTTCAAAAAATAACATAAAATCAATATTTGATAATTTGAACGTTTATTTAGGGACCAAAATAAGTGAAAATAAAATTATTAATTTCCAAAAGACAATTTATTTCTACTTATATTATAATAAGCAACCAAATGGGCCCTTAAAAGTAGATAATTTTTCTCAGGGAACCTTGTCACTCCTCTGTAGATAGAAGCACCCCTGGAAAACCCAGTGCTTGTCCTGCAATCAAAATAAAAGAAATCATTTGCTGTAAAACACACAGAAATGCAGATCAAACTTCCAATAGACAACAATAATGTAATACCTTCCATCCTTTGCATGTCTCTACAAATGTACAATATTCATTCATAATTGCATGTCAAAACTGATGAGGACATTTGCTCAGAGATTCCGACATGTGTACTGGCGAAGAAATTGTAGATCGACGACGGCTACGATTCAGAGTCTTTACTTTTGATGTGTTTTATTTATTTTATTTTTCAGTTTTTCAGAGTTTACCCCTGTGGGGAGTGTTTACTTATTGTAGCTGTAAGGGCATTTGTGTACTTTGCTTTCATTTATGTTAGAGGCCTATATATAGTGGCATTATGCTTTGTAAAAGGATGATGAATGATTATTGAAAGAAAATTTCAGCTCTTTTGTTTTAGATCTCTTTGTGAGTTCTTGAGAGGAGAGACGCTAGGCGAGGAATCATGCAACACCCGTAAACCTTTGGCGGATTCAAAGGTTCGCGGCTCTAGTTCTTTTATCTCTTACCCCTTCCAACTCTCCCCTCTTCCCATACCACCGCCGGCTTACTCCCACACCACCACCCTTCATTTTCCCTAACTAGCCACCACCTCAAAACCATCGGCCTCTCCACATCTCTCTCTCCCTACCACCTAGACCCGACCCTTCCCCACTGGTTCCACCACAAATCTCACGCCCAAACCCCAAGCCCACCACCGGCCACCTGTTTTTCACCCCTTGAATGAGAAGAGTCAATGCCTCATTATTACTTACCTAAAGAGCTCAAATGATTTGGGAAATTGTTTTAAACCATTTGAAATTCAAAATTTGAATTTTCAAATAGTTTCCTAAATTAGAAAGCTATATAATTAGATTTTAAATTAGATTGGAATGATTTACTCTCTTCCTAAATTAGAAAGACCAATTAGGAAGCTATTCTAATCACTCCCATAAATCCCTCTCCCCTCCGTCATGCAGCCGTCCCCTTCAATGGGCATTTAAATTATTTTTTTCAATTTAGACCCAAGACCTATTTGAATTTTGAATTTAATTTCAAATTCAATTTCCCTCCAAATCCACTTAAAACCTGAAATTAATTCCCACCTAATTAAAATCCCCTAACCCTAATCCCAGCCCCTTCTCCCTCAAGCTGCCGGCCTCCCCATCACCAACCCACCGCCCTTCTTCTCCCTCAATCCCTACTTTCTTCTTCCTCTTCTCTCCCTCCCCCCCCCCCTCCTTCCCTACTTGTCTACTCCTACCATCTCAAGCAAGCATGCATGGCCGATCCTGAGATCAACCACGGGTTTGCCAACGACGATCAAGGAGAAGTTGATATTTTATTATCTCCTTTATTTGATCCAATTTGGGAGTACGACGACTCAGTGGAAAGTTACATTGCTCGCATACTCTTCCAACTCACCGAAACGATTGACGAACAAAGACCAAAGGGACATTGGTTCATCATCGGCCGACCACCTTCCTCTCCTTCTCCGGCTACTTCTCCGGCATATAAGGCCTTATGTATCACTTGTCTTGTGGTAACATCACTCGGTTTGCTTATATCCCTTCTCCGCTAAACCCACTGCAAGTAAGAGAGAAGGAACTCAAGGTGAAAATATCTTGATTTTGCACCGTGGATTATTGTTTCATCGCCATTAGTTTATCTACTTACTTTTGCTAATCGCTTGCAAGTACTTAGTTAATCTCCGTTGTAATCATTTACTTTTACTTAATCTTGTAACAACAAAATCCAAAATCATTACTTGGTGAAGCATAAGTTTTCCACTAGTAAGGTAAAGTTCAAATTGTTATTAATTTTCAAATCAATTCTTGTGCACGTGTATGTTTCACATCAAAAACACACTATAACACATAAGCTATGTTCATACTTCTTTACACAATGTGACTAAATATCACATTAATAGACTTTACAAAACAAGTGTGGTCATATATTTTTAATCATGTTTTTCAAAGTGTATTGATGGTGTGACCAAAAAAATTAAGATCTATCTACATGACACTCAAAACTATCATATTTATATATTTGACGCTTAAAATTTACTATTTATTCAAATACCACTTAATTTTTTAACATAAAAAAATTACCTTCTAAACTTCGTATTGATGCCCTTCCCTTCCAACAAGATCATGTTGCAACTTGAACTATTATTCATCGACAAGGGTTTCGGGTGCAAATGTTGTCATTTATGACGATGATCTCTCCGAGGAGATTTCATCGTGACTTGCTCTTCTTCTTCATCGTCAAGTGTTTCAAGACTGCACAAGTCCCTAGTCCAATCAATGGCCTTCCTCCAAGGAGCTCTTGTCACAAATTCCTCTCTACACACACCACTACCCCATCAATGGCCTTTGTAATGAGATCCCATTGTAACTTTCTTACCCACTTTTTTCGCAAGCAAGAGATAGCATTCATACATCATCAAAAAATTATCTTAATCGGGCACAAATCTCGAGGGAAAATAAAACTGGAAACTTTCAAAATTAAAATTGGGACCATCCGAATTCCGATTTCAGCAAGCTGATAGTTAAACTGAACGTCTCCGATATATGAACCCAACGACACTAAATCCAACTCAAAATGAGCCCAAATGGGTCCAAATCGAGTACCTGAAGCACTGTTGGAAGGTTTGAACCACAATTTGGATTACCAAATGATTTCCAAACATGACATACTTATATTCAAAAGAGCGGCTCGACGAGACGAATACAACGAGTCTAAGATCACCGAATTCCGACATCATTAAGACATTCAAATGTCCATCAAATGGTACATGATCAAGTGATTCAATATCGGCCGTCCATCCAAACCACTCCCCATTTGCCCTTGATCCCCCTCCTATTTACGGGCTATGACACTCTAGGAAATCTATTATAAATAGACCCCTCCTCCCTCTTGAAAAGGGACCCCCCGAAGCCAAAGGATTCAAGAGAGAGATTGAAGATCGTTCTTGCCTCCTTGCTCCTCCTTGACCACCGCCTGAGTTCCATGAACCACCGCCTGACGACATTGTTGATCCTCTGGACCACCACTTGAGGCCCTGAGCTCCGCTAGACCACCACCTAATGCTCAGAGTTCTACCGAACCACCACTTAAGGCCCAGAGTAAACCCAGAGTTCTGCCAGACCATCACTTGACGCCCAAATTTTCAAGTAGCACCGAACTTCTGCGAGTCCACCAAGTGACGTTTTACTTTCATCCCCGTTTGTCACTAGATTTCAACCAAACGGTTGACATTTGTAATCTAATCACCCTCAAGGACGAGTCAATCCATTGTAATCTACCCAAACACTAGTGGAATCATTTCATATTGGGTCAGGCCCCGTGGTTTTTTCCTTTTCCAGGATTTTCCATGTAAAAACATCTTGTGTTCTCTATGTGTGAGTTGGATATTTGTATAATGCTAAGACGCATAATTTTAACTCTATTGTCGCGTATATTCTAGCTCGCAATAAGCATCAACAGTGATATATTAGATAAATAATAAGTTTTAGCAATTAAATATGTAAATAAGATAATTTTGAGTGTTATGTTAATGTAAATCCCCCAAATAAAAACTTATTGTCGTGGCAACACATTTCTAATACAAATGACTTGTGATTTCTCATTTTGCCTCAATCCACACACCTACATACATATGCTTATCACTCTATATAATAAAAGAAAACTTTGCTTGATGTAGCTTGTGGCCTTCTCTAAACTAAATATTCACCAAGTCACCATGAAATTTTTCTGTAACTAACCTTATGCCCTACTTTTAGTTATAAAATATCTAATTGTTATTCTTAAAATAAAATCATGAGCAAATAGAACCATGCATGCATGTCTATTAGATCTAAGAATTTTTATGATCCCGAAAGATTGCAACGATATCCAACAACTTCAAGCTCACTAGCAACTCCAAAAAGTGGAGATTAAGAAGGAGAATAAGAGATAGCTAAACTGAGAAGTTTATTTCATTCATTCACACCCTCATACTCCAAAAGGGAAGTATTTATAACATAATTGTTGACGGGCAAGAGGAAAGAACCAGGAAAGTAAAACAGAGAAAAGTTTATCTCATTACTATTCATAACTCCTATATATAGGAGATCATATAAAGAACCGAAAAGGAAATAATAATTAACAGAATATAACATAATGCCTCGTGTATAAGCCTAACTACTAACAATAATCACACTCTTAAGTAAATATTTTTTACCCATTAAGCACACTTGATACTCACTATAACACACTGACTCAATTAAACTACTCATTACATTATTAGCTCATATAATGCCTAACAACAACACATCAAAATATATGGAAGCATTTATAACATAACAAGACTCTTAAAAACACACTATCTACCCATTATAACATAACGACTCAATTAAACAAATCAAGATAATTATTAACTCATAACGCCTAACAACAACACATAAAACTGAATTTTTAAATAAATAATATATCACCTTCTTAAGTGGGCGACAAATTCTTGTCTCGTCATGTTCTTCGTGTCTTCGAGCTCTCTTTCATAAGCACTCAGCTATATACACATAAAGATGCCAAAAGACAATTAAGTCAAGAATCTAATTTGTAACTAAAAATTATTAAAATAATCTAAGGCTGGTATATATAAAGTCTTAAATAGTAAAATAACTATACTGGGAAGTTTATCTGAGTTGTTGGACCCCAATACTTAAGCGCAGCTAGATCGTATGCTCTTGCAGCTTTTTCCTCCTTATCATACCCTCCTAAATTAAGCATAATCGCATATTATTCACAGATTTTTAATAAATTTAATATACATAATAAAATATATTAATAATGTTTATAGATAGTAGGCTTACCCAAGTAAACTGGCCAGTTGATGCGTCAAAAGACAAATGAGATGACAAAAAAAGAGAAGAAGGTTAGTAAGCTATTTTCATATTGAAATAGCTGATTTGAACAACTAAGGCTTCGTTTGAGATGACTTTCTTGACGATTCTTAAAATAATTTTCTTGTAAAAAAAAAAACTACTTTAGATGCAGTAAGAAAGCCATCCCAAACGAAGCCTAATACCAAAAATATCAAAAGTTAAACTTCAAATCCTTTTATCCACCTTGCCTTCCCTTCCTTGTCTGCCCTTCTTTCCTGCAACTATTATCCCATAAATGGGCTTCATATCTTCCTGTCCACCTATGCCTACAATGCCAAAGCACAAAGAGAAAAAAAAAAGTGAAAAGAAACATTTGAATTTCACATAATTATAAAGATAGGAAAATTGAAACCAAACTCACCTAGTTACACCTCTATACTTAGAGGTTCTCTGTCCAACATTATCAATGGATTTACGAGCAACTGATTTCAAAACTACGGTGCCGTGTTGGCCATCCTCGAAGCTCTTGTCATGGTGAATCGAAAGGGCCACCTGAGTCTCCGGCGGTGGAGGCGGAGGATTCTGCCGGAGCCATGACTTGAGCTCTGATATAGAGGTTGAACCATCTAGACCAGTGTTGTAAATTGAGTTAATGGAGTTAGAACTGGATATGAGGAATTCTGCCTTGATGTTCTGAGCTTGGTCAAACGATTGGAATTGGTGGTGAGGGTAAAATATTGTTTCAACAGCGTTTTGATTATCTTCATTAATGGAGCTCTCTGAATATCCACCCAAGAAATTTTCCAGCTTTGGACCAACCATTCCTTGGTTGGAATGACTCCTACATCTCCAATCTAATAAGAAAAAAAAAAGACACTTTATTCCATGAATGAAATAATTTATGAAATCATGATAAGGATTGTATAATTTATGAAATCCTAGGCATTCGACAACTCTAATGCTATAAGGATAATTGCCTGCTACACCCTTCATACAAGATCAATGATCGATCTTAGGGCCTATTTGGTTGCTTGAAATTACAAAACACATTTTGAGAAAATGGTGAAATTCAATGAATTAATAATTCGGTTGAATGCGTTTCAAAATCAACATTGAACAAATTAAGGGAAGCACAATCTTCACCTCTCAAAATATGAGCCCTACCTTGAATAACAATGCATGCACTTACATGCTCCTAGGTGTGACAATATTTGACATGTCCTACACCCGACCTAAAAATTTCGGGTTCGAATCAACCTGTTCGAAAAACGGGTCGGCTTCGGTTTTCAAATCCTGACCCAATTGCAATTTTGGATCCGGTAAACCCAAAAACCTGAAATCAACCCGCCTCATCGCCTCGTCACTTGTCACTTGTTGTAGTAGTTGTCACCCACAAGCGCTCGCCCGAGCTCACTAGTCCGAATGCATAGACTCGCAAGTTTGCCTGCTTGTGCTCACAATCACGCTTGCCCAGGTCAACAACTAGTGTCGAGTCGACTTAGACTCGAACCAAGTCGATTTCAGGCCTGGTTTTGTGACTCGTTTCCCTACTCAGGTCAGCTTTGGGTCAAGACAGTTAATGGCGGGTTATTTTCGGGATGGATCCATACCCGAACCAAAAGCCCATTTTGTACCCCTACATGCTCGAGAATCGTGGTGAGTTATCTCTTCAATGCTATATAAAATTTCTTAATGAGGTATTAAATTTCCAATATCGCTAGCAAAATGCTATCAGAGTTTAGTTTCCTACAAACTCACACATTGTTATTTGCAAATTGACTACAATGCACCGCTAGATAAATCATCTTATAAGCATGGATTTTGACACGTGCAATTTCTAGGTCTCCAAGAAAGCGAGTTCATAATGGTAGATTTTGCAAGAAAAATTTGTCAGCTGGAAGGTGAACTATCTCCCACTATTTGTTGATCATCGAAAAGTTGATAAAATTTTGCTGAGAATTGTTACCAGTGAATAATCCTCTGGTAAGGTAATTTTCTTTGGATTTGTTCCGTCAAAGTAGCAAAAAATTTACTCACCATCAGGAGATTTTGTAGCCTGAAATTCATTGGCAATCTTGATTAATTGATCATCTCCATCCCAAAACCCCCATTCTTGTATTCATGAAACCTCACTCTCACCTCTCACGCTCACATTTTGGGCACACAATTGGTTTGTTGCTGTAGAAAACTAGTGAGGAAGATCTTCTTGAGAGATCTTGTTCCAAGATCTCTAGAGAGGGAGAGAGGAGGAGGGAGAGGGAAGAAGAGCCGTGAGCCAACTTTCTCAGATTTTCATTAATTCTCTTGGCTGCCTTTTACAACCTAAAGACCTCCTATATATAGGCTCAAAAGCCATACAAAGAGCAACACCTACAGCTATACAAATAGCTACACAAAAGCAAACCTAAATCTATGACTAATACCTAACAATCACCCCCTTAGTCTAGATTTTACAAAACACAAGATAACCACTGTTCTTGATAGAACAGCCAAAGAATGATCATGTCGGTCTCCTCCGCCAAAAAGCGTCCACCGACATTCAAGCTCCACCTCCCGACAGATCTCCTGTCGCACTGCGTCCAACGCAGCCAATCCCCGAGCACCCCTAGCCCGGCTTCCGCGCCCTGTGCATCCACCAGCACCCTGCGCCTCCAGCCCGCGTCCATACGCCACAAGCTCGCGCCCGCGCCTTGCACTCATGTGGTCTGTCACCGACCACATCCTGCACCCACCTGTGCAGCGAGCCCTACGCTCTCACCAGCGCTCCGCTCGTCACAAGACCACGCTCCGCACTGCCGCATCCGGCCAGTACCCTGCGTGCCTTTCACCAGTGCCCCACGCTCCTATGCGGACTCCTCGTGCACCGCACGACCACGCATCTCCCAGCGCCCTGCACTTTCAACCCTGCTCTCCAAGAGCAGCCGACACTACCTCAGTGTCCCTCGGACTCCACCGGAAATCCAAAAAACTCCACCGCAAAGATCCAAACTGATCTTTCAACCAAAGAACCGAAAAAATCTGCTTCAAGACCGATCGAAACTTGATTTAAAATCAAGCAAAAAATCCGGCCTCAACAGCTTCCATGCCTCCGATCTTCTCTGATTTCTTCTTGATTTCAGCCCAAGCAAGTTGGATCTGCCTCCTGATTTCGCACGTCTGCGAACTTCCACCGACTCGGACTCCCTCACCTCCATCATTAACGTCGATCGCCGAGATCATTCGAATCAGAGAAGCTTCCACAACACTGATCCCGAACGACCAAACTTCGCGGAATGCTCCCGCTCCAGTCGCGGCACCAGGCCGCTTTGCCCGAACGGCCTCCCGTTCTTGTGCTCTGGACACGGTGCCCAGTTCCGCCTTGACCGCCTCTTGGTCCGCAAGCCAAACGGCTCCTGCTTTCCTTCGGCCAGTCCGCCGAACTGGCTCTGATTTGCTTGATTCCACGAGAACAGGGTTGACGCCGGCTCCCGTTTGATCTTGCCTCCGGCAGGATTCGCCTGCTCCGATCAAACCAAGCCGCTCTGCTTATAGCCGGCAATTCTGCCTTCTGGTCATCACCGAAAACCTCCTCTCTTTCTTGATCATCTCCACCAAGCTCTGATACCAAATGTAGAAAACTAGTGAGGAAGATCTTCTTGAGAGATCTTGTTCCAAGATCTCTAGAGAGGGAGAGAGGGGGAGGGAGAGGGAAGAAGAGCCGTGAGCCAACTTTCTCAGATTTTCATTAATTCTCTTGGCTGCCTTTTACAACCTAAAGACCTCCTATATATAGGCTCAAAAGCCATACAAAGAGCAACACCTACAGCTATACAAATAGCTACACAAAAGCAAACCTAAATCTATGACTAATACCTAACAGTTGCCTATAACCACTTAGATCATAGCTTCGACTTCCCACCACTCAGACATTCTTAAATATCTATAAAGACAATTAGAAGATATTTTTCCTTCATTTTTTGCTTGCAACATATTTTTAGGAACAAGACTAATATATATATATACATTCATACACACACATTGGGGAACAAGCCACTCGTTTAGTGGGCAAGAAGAATCAATGTTTTTTTTTTTAATTAATCTTTTTTTCTTTTTCTTTTTTGCATTATTTCTAGACTAGTTGTTGGGAAATGTGGAGGTAAACAACAACAAGCATATATCCCACTAGCCACTACGAGCGGTCGGCTACATAAATTTTTTTTCACCAATATATCCTATTAAGAGTCAAATTATCATTTATATATATCTAATAAAAATTTATTTTTAAAGCTTTCTAACCATATCTTTTTAGGCCTACCTCCACATTTCTTAACATAAGCCGGATTTAATACATCTACTCCCCCAATAGGGTCATTGGATGCCCGATATTTTTATGTGACCAAACCATCTAAGGAGACTCTCTAATCTTATCTGCCATAGGAGCTTGGATGTGGAGGTTTTAGGTATTTGTGTTCAGTTTGTTATGTATACAAAAACCTATATATATATATATATATATATATATATATATATATATATATATATATATATATATATATATATATATATATATATAAAACAAAAGTTTGCCTTGATCGGGCACGAATCTTGAGCCATATTCATGAAAAAACTGTTGAAATTAAAATAGGAATCATCCAAACTTTGATTTTGACAAGCTTATAGTTGAATTGAATATCTCGAAGAGACAAACCCAACAATACCAAAATCAATACAATCTGAACCCAAGATTAAGGTCCAAGGCAAATTTGGAGGGTTCAAAGCATTAAATGATTGTCTAATATGACATGCTTATGTTTGAATCGAGCGGCTTAATAAGATGAATCCAATGAGCCCAAGATCACCAAAATCTGACATTATTAAGGCACTTAAAAGAACAATCCATTGTCTATGATCAGGGGGTTGAAATCGGCTATTCATCATAACACTCCCAACTTGACATTGATCTTCTCCGTATTTACAAGTCATACCACTCCCAAAAAACTATAAATAGGCCTCCATTCTTCACATAAGAGGGGGGTGAAAGAAAAGAGGGGAGAAAGAAAAGAGGGAAGGAAGGGAGGAGGAGAAAGAGAAGATTTGGAGAGCTCTCTTGCCATCGACCACCACCAGAGTTCTTCTCAACCACTATCAAGTTATTCTCGACCACCACCAAAGTTCTTCCCGACCACTGTCAAAGTTATTCCCAACCACCGTCAAATTCTTCACGACCACCCCTAGAGTTCTTCCCGACCATTGTGAAAGTTCTTCTCGAATCTCGACTGTCGCCGTAATTCTCCTCGACTGCAGTCGAAGTTCTTCCCAACTATCTCTATACTTTTGCACCAAGAGTACCCATTTGAAGATTGGCAAAGCTTTTCAATACATTGTATTCTCTCTGTCCTCGAGTTGGAGGACGGATTGACTTTTGTAATCTATTTAAATACCTAATGAAACTGTTTCGACTAGGCAAGGCCTTATGATTTTTCCCTTTCTTAGGATTTTTCACGTAAAAAAATTGGTGTTTTCTTTATCATCTGTTTAAGTGTTGAGATTTCATATATCGCTAAGGCAAAGTATTTTCATTCTACCACCACGAGAAAAAAAAATTTCAACACTATATAACTAAAATTTGTTATTTCTAGATTACTCTAGCTATGCACTCTAGAGTAATCTAGAAATTTATATGCTTATTTACCTATATATGCACTCTAAATTTGATACAAATTTAAATTTAAATGAAATTTGTTGGCATTTAACCCATGCACAAATTTGTGTTCATAATATGGGAGATTTTTATTGTTTGGCCTAATCCTTTCCTAACAAATTAATTTTCCATGCAAATATTTCATGATGTTATTTCATTATAATGATCAAAATTAATAGCATAATTAATCTGGATAATTCTCGACTTCCTCTGTAGTTGTTTTTATGTTAACATTAATAAATGTTGTTATCAAAGAATACGATTTTAGTGAGTTATATAAAAAGAAAAGTTAGAGAATTGAAATTTTTATTTCAAAAGGTTTTGTAAAATATCTTCTATTGGATGAGAAGAGCACAAGGAGAAATCCATGAAATCTAAGCTATAGGCAAGAGAAGACACATTACACTACCACAACTATCACAACAAACTCAACTCTAGCTACGATGATATCACTAAAACTCAAGGTACACCTGTAGAAACTAGGGAGAAGAGAAGAACAAGAAGGCACGACAGGTAAACAGAGAAGAAGAAAATGATAAATCTTTTTATCTCTATTACAGAGATAATACTAGCTATTATATAGACTCAGCTAGGTACGGCTCAAGACAAATAAGCCAACCGTGAGCTAACACATCATTTACAAAACATTTATAATAAAGGAAATCCTACGGCTCCAATAACACCAACACTAGACACACCATTGCATTCATAAAATTTCTTTCCCACCACCACCATATGAAGGATTTTCTATATACAATCATATCCTATATGCAAAGCCAGCCTACAACCCCAATCAAAACTCAAATGACCAAACTACTCTGCATGCTGCACAAAGCATGAACAAGGAATAAATTGAGAATGATGGTGACATGTTAGGGCTCAATATGATTGTCTTTACATGGTTAATTATTTTTAGTATTAGCCAACCATAACAACAGAATAATAATATTATATTTGAAAAAAAATTCCTTATAATTTCTCCTTATATAAAAACTTGACATGATTTTTATTGTTAATAAACTATTCTTTTGATTCTGTATTTTGCGTCTTTTATCCTAAAATTTCATAACTATGAGGTAATGCTAAATTATTTTTGTATAGTAAAAGAAATTCTAACAGCTCGATCCCCAACATCATGATCCGATCAGGAGGAACATTGGGTGACACTACTAAACATGCTTGCATGATATGTTCGCCAATATTGGCAAATCCGCAAATCTTAGAAGAGGCCTAAATGGATTGGCAAGAACAAGGTTGGCTAAGCTAAGCCACTATCATAGTGGAGAATCCAAGGTAATTTAAGAAGGATGAGCTGGATAAATAGAATTATGATTTCAGTATAGAAGCATAGTCACACACAACATATATAAGGATGATGACAAGTGTAAATTTTATTTGTATTCTTATAATTTATTTACATCATAATATTATAGAAGCAAAAAATTTGGAAGAAAGTGCTCCATACTACAGGAAAAATGCTGAATCCGACGGAATTTCCGGAGGAAATGAATAAATCCGTTAGAAATTTGGATGGAATTTCCATCATATTTCTGACTGTTTTTCAGGCGGAATATTTCCAGCGGATTTTTGAGGGAATTTAATTTTTTCTGAAAAATAATTATTATAAATATTTAAAATTATTCATTTTGGTAAATTGAATTATTTAAATTAAATATTATTAATTTTAATATAAATATCAAGTATTATAAATAATATAAATACTAGTAATATTGTTAATTAAATAATATAAATATGATAATAATATAATTTTAATATTGTTAATTATAAATCGATTATTATTAATATTAGTTCATTTTAATATTGTTATTAATATTGTTAATTATATTTCGATTATCACATAATTATTATTAATATTGTTAATTAAATAATATAATTTTAATAAAAATAAATAAATTATTATTATAATGTTATTAATTAAATTATGTTATAATAATTAATATCAAAATAAATTATTATTATTATGTCATTTTAAATAATAATTTAGAAAGTCTAATTTAAATATAAAAACACAGTTAAAATAACGTGTCATACGTCACAGCTCAAATAGTTTGTGGCATAGTTCAGAACCGAATTGGGCGGGATTCGAATCTAGCACAGCACAGGCGCGGAGGAGGGTTGGGCGGGCCTGGTCCACAAGCCCGCATGGTTGCAGGTTGGACTGGTTCACGGGTCGCGCGAGCATGGTTCATGGGCCGCATGACCTAGTTTGCAGGCCCATCTGCGGGCCTGATTCTCGGGCTAAATTATGAGTTTTTTTTACAGCCATAAATGTTTACAGTGTAATTCTTTCAACGGTATTTTTTTTCCGATGCGTGAATTACCATCGAAAATCCGCCATAAACATAAATTACAGGGGGGTTTTAATCATTTTCCTACGTAAATGGCCGCCGAAAAATGACGTTTTTCCTGTAGTGTATACATGCACACCAATATATATACTTTAAAATAAGAATGTTAATTATTAAATATTTTGTAAAAATAATGAATATTATTATTTTTTTTTTAAAATGAACACGAGATTGCATAAAATGCATATGCATAGCTTTTCTGGAGCAAGCATTGGAGGACATACATGTTAGGCTCTGAAGGGATTGCTTAAAATGCTCAATCTATCTTTGATTAATACCTCAATCATATTGGAGAATGGGCTGCATGAGATGATGCAACATTAGGCTATTACTTTTACTAAAAAATCACAAGATCGCATTATAGAAACTCATGCAAATATCATAATTTAACAATGATTCAATCAACATCAAGTTGAAACCACACAAATTGATCAAGAGGACGACAGAAAAGAATAAAAAGGAAGTTAAAGAGGCAATTGAGTAATGGAGAGACGAAAATGAACCTTTTTCCACTTTCATAAATAAATTGTATTTCTATTTTGTAATTGCTTTATTGACATTTATGTTTAATATCTTAGTATGCTTGTAATGTAATTTCATTCTAGTGCTTGGCTCGTTATGTAAGAAATATGTGTGCATTGACTAGGAAAGGAGGCATCTTTTACACACAAATTAAGTCTCAAATGGACTTTTTATTGATAAATTGATCAATCGACGGGCTTTATATAAATAATTCTTTATAATGAAATATGATGATCCACCTTATTATGCCGACAAGTTATTTACTAAAAAAATTATACAAAAATTTTCATCCAAAAAATTATTGCTGAAATATCCACCAATAATAAGGATTTCTTGAGGACTTTATGTTAGAATTCAATTATGATACAATATTGACTAGTGAACAATTTTCCACTGAAATGACCATTTTTCTTTGGACTATAGCCAATTTCCAGTTAACAAATATACATAAAATTGCTTATTTTCCAGTAATGAGAATTTGAGCCAAGAAACTCCAAGGATTAATTAATTTGAAATCATATGAACTTTATTTTTAACAAACTTAGAGTCAAAATAAAAGTGTTCAACAAGACAAACCAAACAACACCATAAAAACATAGACTGAAATTGAAATGAGTTCAAATCTAGCATTTATAAGTGTATGTAACTGAAATTTTCTCGAGGCAATTTAGGAGTCAAACATCCTCTAAATTTTCATGCTTTGTAGTCAAAACTAGTAACTTTATAGTCTATATATATATATATAATGCACATATTTATGATGCACTGACATTTCGTAATGATGAAATGCATGTACAAACATTTGAAATATGTCAAACACAATCTAAATTTATAATTAAAAAGCATTACGCAATTCACATTGGTCTGTTAGTTGAGAGCTTTAGTTACCAACCAAGAGTTCTTGGGTTCGGTCTCATGTATGTGATGTGTGTGTGTGTGAGAGAGTTTCTCTTAATTGACCTTAATGTTTCAAAAAAAAAAAAACATTAAGAAACATGTAGTCGGATAGATGTCATAAATAATAATTTCAACTTTAAAATTATATATTATAAATAACTAAAGACAATCTCATTTTTTATTTTAAAATATATTATAACTTAATAGCTATATAACAATAATTTTATTTTTTTACTTTCCTCAATTCTACTGCGATTTTTTATAATGTTAAAGAATCAATTATTTCAACATCGAACTAATAATTTATAATATCATGTCACAATTTCTTCTTCAATAACATATTTTATTAGTAAAATTAAATATATTCCTAATATTACGAGCAATTAAAATAAAACTAATTATTATATAAATGCATTTCATATTTTTTAATTTGTATAATTATTACTTAAGTTTGATATTTTTTAGGATATGATATTATAATATCACATCAAATGTGTCAATAAAATATAAGAGCCAGGAACCTTTTGGTTTAACTATAATTACAGAAAGACCTTAGATTATTCTAGACTAATATATATATAGTGAGTACAGAATATACATGTATTCTAATATCCCCCGTCAAATTGATGGTTTCTGAACTATCGTCAATTTGAGGCGCAGCTGATGGAATCTCGGTGTGGAAAGAGATTTTGTTAATATATCTGCAACTTGATCCTTGGTACTAATGGGATGCAATCTGATGTTGTTTTGTTGAATATGATCTCTGAGAAATTTCTGATCAATTTCAATATGCTTCGTTCTCGAGTGAAAAACTGGATTATTGGCCAGAGCTATTGCCGACATATTGTCACAATAGAGATTTGTGGAGTAATTTTGAGGAATACCGAAATCCTTTAGAAGCCTCCGCAGCCAAATAATGTCCGACGTCAATGCGGCAAGTGCTCTATACTCTGATTCAGTCGACGATCTTGATACGGTTCTTTGTTTCTTTACCGTCCATGATATGAGAGAGTCTCCCAAAAACGAACAGAACCCAGTAGTGGATTTTCGGGTGACCGGATCACCGGCCCAATCAGCATCTGAAAAAGATTTCAAAATAAGATTAGATTTTGTAATAGGTAGGCCAAAATGTAACGAACCTTTGATATAACGCAGAAGGCGTTTGAGCATATAGAAGTGTTTCGGAGATGGTTCGTGCATATTTTGAGACAAAAGATTAACACTAAATGCAATGTCAGGACGAGTTAGTGTTAGATATTGTAAGGCTCCCGTGATGCTACTGTATACTCCCGGATCCGACATGAATTTGTCGGAGTCGAATTCAGACGGAAATTTCGTGCATGTTGGGTTTGAAAGAGCATTGCATTCAGTTAGTTCCGCTTGCTGTAGGATTTTGTATGCGTATTTGGCCTGTGAAAGAAAGTACAGATTGTCAGATTTCGAGATTTTGATGCCTAGAAATTCACTGGCTTCGCCTAAATTTTTCATATCGAATTCAGAGTTGAGTTTTTCCAGAATTGATGAGATTTGATACTTATTGTTACCGGTAATCAAAATGTCGTCGACGTAAATGAGTAAGAAGATAGTTACTTGAGCTTTGGTGTAGATGAATAAGGAGGGGTCAGCTTGACTGTGTGCAAACCCGATAGTGAGAAGGAAGGATGTGAACGTGTTGTACCACTGGCGTGGGGCTTGCTTTAGTCCGTATATGGCTTTGTGGAGACGACAGACGTGATTGGGCCTGGATTTGTCTTCAAATCCTTTCGGTTGCCTGATGTATATTGTTTCGGATATAGGACCATGCAAGAAAGCGTTTGCCACGTCGAGCTGTTGAACTGTCCAATCATGGTGTAGTGCGAGAGCTAACATTATTCGTATAGTAGGCAGTTTTACCACCGGGCTGAATGTCTCTGTATAGTCCGTACCAAATTCCTGATTGTTCCCTTGTGCTACCAGTCTTGCCTTGTATTTTGCAATTGAGCCGTCTGTGTGAAATTTCGTGCGATAGGTCCACCTGCTCCCGAGAATTTGAGCATTCTTTGGAGCTTCAACCAGCGACCATGTACCCTGTTTTTGCAATGCCAAAATTTCAGATGCCATAGCTTGGCGCCAGTGCCAATCTTTGGACGCCTCCGAGAATGTGGTCGATTCTGGCTGTTTTTCAATGGATTTATTGATATGAAGCAGATTCAGGCGATTAGTTTGCTTAAGAGAGCCCGTCTTGCTTCTTGTAGTCATGTGGTGGACTGGTACGGGTAGGGGAATAGAGCTTTGATTGCTCGGTGATTTATCAGTATGCGGAGCCTGAGAGGTGGAGGTAAGCACATTGTCGGTTTGAGATTGCTGCCTGTCTGAAATGTGTTGATGCTGAAGAGTTCCTGTTTGATTGGAAGGCAAGCTAATGGATGCAGGGGTTAGTAACAATGGACATATATCATGAGACTTTAGCTGTGGTTTAGCATCCAGCTTTGAAAAAGGAAACTTGGTTTCATTGAAAATAACATGACGAGATATCGTAATCTTGTTAGATGACAGATTGAGACAACGGTAACCTTTATAAGCATCTGAATATCCAAGAAACACACACTGTTGAGATTTTGGTTGCAATTTGGTGCGATTATGAGAAGGAAACAGTGGATAGCATTCGCAACCAAATATTTTAAGATCATTATAAACAGGTTGTTTATTAAACATTAGTTCTAGAGGTGATTTGTTGTTCGTAGTGTGCGAAGGTAACCTGTTAATAAGATATACCGCTGTAGTTACCGCGTCAGGCCAGTAGACGTGGGGTAAAGAGGCTGTTAGAAGTAGCGTGCGCGTAGTTTCGATGATATGTCGGTGCTTTCTTTCCGCCAGCCCGTTTTGTTCCGGGGTGTATGGGCATGATAGTTGGTGAGTTATGCCTTGTTGGATCAAGTAGTTTTTGAATGCCTTGTTCACATATTCCGAGCCCCCGTCAGTACGCAATATTTTGATATGGCGTGAAGTAAATTTCTCAATCTGATTTTTGAAGTTAATAAAAATAGAAAGAACATCAGATTTATGCATTAGCGGAAAAATCCAGGTATATCTAGAAAAATCGTCTACAAATATAACATAAAATTGAAATCCTTGACACGAAGCAGTCGGAGCCGGGCCCCAAACATCGGAATGTATAAGAGTAAGAGGTTGAGTTTGACGATGTGGTAGACTATCAAATACAAGTTTATGACACTTAGATGCAATACAAGAAGTACATGGATCTTTATATTTGTTCATATGTAAATGCGGGTTACAGTGAGATATAAAATCAAAAATGTTTTTATGAGGGTGTCCTAAACGGTGATGCCAGGTGTGAGCCGCCGAGTCTGAAGCTGCTAGCGCGTGATGAACCGTGGTCGGAGAGGATATCGGGATGTTGTACAACCCGCCATTACATGGTCCTCGTAGTAAAATTTGCTGCGTCACAAGATCCTTCAACATAAAACCAGACGGGTCAAAGATAATTGAAATATTATTATCACGGGTTAGTTGCGAGATTGAAAGTAAATTGAATTTGAGAGACGGAGTGTGAAGGATTTGCGACAAGCGCAGCTTACGAGTGGGGGTCGGAAGAATGCCCGACCCTGTATGAGCTATGTTTACCGAGTTGCCATCGCCAACCGTTATGTTATCCGAACCAAGATACGGATGGGCTAGCGACATATTGTCCATGGAGTTGGTAAGATGCGAGGATGCTCCCGAGTCCAAGAACCAAGTAGATTCTTGTGTGTCCGAGTTCGCCATCAGCGCTGTGTTAGCATTTTTGTTTGCTGGAACGTATTGAGGGTTAAGGCGGTGCCAACACGTTTGAGCCGAGTGACCCTTCTTGTAGCAAATTTGACAAAAAACCGCAGCATTCGGATTAGGTGCAGGATGTGCTCCGAATTTTTCAGTGGCGTTGTTCCTGTTTGCCGACGGTTGGTTGTAGGAATTTCGGCCTCTTGAGCGTCTCCCTCTGCCTCGATTATTGAACAGGGCCATGTTGGGGTCCGGAGCCGTAGAGAATCTTGCGGCATCGGACGCGAGGTTGATTTCCTCACTAAGTAGAAGCGGGTAGATCTGGTCAAGAGAGAGCGGAGCTGTGGATGTTCTTACAGATGACTTGAATGATTGATATATTTGAGGAAGCCCATTGAGGATATAGTGAATGATATCTTCTTGATCGACCGATGATCCAGCTGCCGAAATTTGATCCACAATTGCCTTGATTTCAGACAGGTAGACCGTCATGGAGTTGTTCTTGAGAGATACATTATGCAATGCGTTCTTGAGTTGTATGACCTTAGAACGATTCGTCGCCTGAAATTTTGTTTCGAGGGCTGCCCAAATTTGAGCGGTTGAATCCAACGCAATGACATACGGAAGAATAGAATCTGAAATTGTGGAGCAAATTGAGGCCGACAGATTTTGATCCGTTAACAGCCATTGAGAATAAAGAGGATTTGGAGATGACAAGCCGTTTTGATTTTGCAGAAATTGAGATGGTGGCTCGATTTTGGGATCAAGAAATGGTAGAAAACCGTTTGCCCGAAGTGTTTTCAGAATTTGCGATTTCCAGATAATGAAGTTGTCGGGAGTAAGAGAAGATGAGACAAGATTACGAAGGTTAGAGACAACAAACTTGAGTGTTGCCGGAATCGTAGGATCATCGGACTCATGGCCGGAGCGTCTTTCTTGAAGACCGGACGAAGCAGAATCTGTCATGGCTTAGGATCGTAAGCCTTCGCTGATACCATGAAGAAAATAGCAGAGAGAAGAAGTTCTTGAAGCAGAACGTTGTCTTTTGTATTTTGTTATCTTCCAGTAAATACATTGCTCCTGCTCTTATATAGAGCCAGGAACCTTTTGGTTTAACTATAATTACAGAAAGACCTTAGATTATTCTAGACTAATATATATATAGTGAGTACAGAATATACATGTATTCTAATACCTATCAATAACACTCATCCCCTTATCTGTGTCATATATGTGTGGAAGTTTCATGCAACTCAAATATTATTGAGCATAAACTCTCTTACGCTTGCGACAAGAGAATCTATGAATGATATCGCTGAAAATAGAAGAATTCTGTACAGACCAAAATTAGCTGGCCAAGCAGTATGCGAATAATGCGGTCAAGCAAAATATTTAAAAAAAAAAAGACCACCAGAAAAAATTGCTGCAAACTATTTTCAGAATGAACAGTTGAAATATTGCCAAAATTGTCTTATGCGGGGGATAATCAAATATACTATCTTGATCAGAATAGAAGTACATATTCATAACTATGGTTTACTAAATTCTAACAAACATGCAACAGCAGCAAAAGCGTAGCAAGCCTAATTAAGAAGAGCTCTATCAAAGCAAAATCCTTATAAGCTTTAAAAAAAAAAATACTAATAAGTAGTAACAAAAAAAAACCATTTTTAACACAAACAAGCTCTATTTGTTCCCAATATACACACCAACCTAATTACAAAAAGAGCAGTTAATACCTAGCCAGACCCCCTGTAGTACAAATATGCATGCAAGATTAAGGCTCCGTTTGAGACTGTTTTTTATTACTTCTTAAAACAGCTTTCTGGTTTAAAAATTAAAATTTTTATACTAAAAAGCTGCTTTAAGAAGCAGTAATAAAGCCATCCCAAACTAAGCCTAAGCTTAAAGCCACATATTTATTAAGTACCTTGCTCCAAAAGAGTACATACAGATCCATCAGAAAGCAGAGGAAGAGCGTACAGATGTCCATGAGAAGAAGGAGCTTCTCCTCCTCCTCCTCCTTCATGGCTGTGATGATCATTCGAAAAGTTAGAACTAGATAGAGAGAAGCCCAGCCAACTCTTGTCCTCCATTGAGCAATTAAGTTGAGAAGAAAAGAAGATATTCAAATGAAGAAGGCAGAAATAACAAAACAAATCTGCATCTCTATTATCTCTCTATCTTGAGCACGGATACCAAAGCTAGTATGATGAAAAGGCATCATGGGCTTTGTCCTTCTGCTGCAGCATCTTATACATATGTGAAGGCGGCAGCGGACGATAATGAACAAAAGTCTAGTTTCTCAGTTCTCACTCTACATCCCTCCCTTTCTCTCTCTATTGGACTTTGTGCCCTGAAGATACGTGATGCATGAGAAATATCGGCGTTCTCGTGGACAGTGCACCCAAAGGTCCACCTGCTACATGACGCGCGGAGCGGCGGAGCCCACTTGTCAACAAAGAGGGTGTCACTTTTATGAGTTCCTTTATGGCCTTTTTTTCGGTTCTCGTAATCGACTGGATTTCGTTGCACCCAAATGGAAACCATGGATCTGAACGCTGGGTAGTGGGGGTGTGACGCGATAGGTGTGAGAGTGGGGCAGCGATAAAGAAGAGGAGGGGTTATCTCAAAGTCTGTGCCATCGTTATCGTATTCTTCTATCGGCTCTCCGTCCGTTGGGCGAAGGGGGTGAGCTATTTGCTTGGTTTTTGCCGATAAGGGTATTTTTTTCGTCAAGAAAACTAAATTAATATAATAGTGTTTATAACTATATTAAATAATAAATTATTATTCCAGCTAATAATAGCACCTATAAATATTGCACAATGTAACTCACGTCATAATCAAAATTTAAGGTCGTAAACTATGAATAAACTCTAGAATATATGAAGGAGCGACTCCTATATATGACAATATATATACAGATGAATAAGAAGAGTTTTGATAAATCAATAATTAAATAATTTTCAATTATATAAAATATTGAAAATAAATTTGAGAATCCTAATGAATTAAATTCAAATGCCCATCCTACCCTTAAAAATAAATATGCAACCACCAAACTCACTATCACTTGGCAACCATAAATTAGTAAGCCTAAACTCTACACCATTTAGGCTTTCTTAGGAGTGCCACAATTTGATACAACAACAACATCAAGCCTTTATCCCACTACGTGGGGTCGGCTACATGAATCCTTTTTCTCCATTGTGTCCTATTAAAAGTCAAATTCTCATTTAAATCTAATAAAGAAAGGTCATTCCTAATATTTTCTAACCAAGTCTTTTTAGGTCTACCTCTACCTTTCTTAACATAAGTCAACTCTAATACCTCTACTCTCCTAACCGGGTCATCGGAAGGCCGCCATTTTATGTGACCAAACCATCTAAGGCGACTCTCTCTAATCTTATCTTCTACTGCAACTACTCCAACCTTTTCACGTATATGCTCATTTCGCATCCTATCTCTAAGGGTAAAGCCACTCATCCACCTGAGCATCCTCATCTCTGCCACACTTAACTTAGTATTATGCTTCTCTTTTAATGGCCAAACATTCGGCACCATAAAACATTGCAGGCTTCACTACCATCTTATAAAATTTTCCCTTAAGTTTGAGGGGTACATTTCTATCACATAACAAGCCCGATGCATTACTCCACTTCAACCATCCAACTTGAATTCTGCTGATAATATCTCCATCTATTTCACCATCACTCTAAACAACAGATCCAAGATATCTAAAACGTGTACTTTTATTAATGACTTGATCGCCCAAAGTCACAATCCCCTCACTAGGTCTATTACTACTAAAATTACACTCTATATATTTCGTTTTAGATCTACTCAAGCAAAAACCTTTAGACTCTAAGGTTGACCTCCATAATTCAAGTTTACCTTCAACTCCCTCTCTAATCTTATCAACAAGAAAGTGCCACAATTTGATACGACCTGAAAATTAGATTAGTATCCAACTTGAAAATTTCGGATTATGATTGTCTCATTTACCATACGAGTAGGATGTGTATTGAATTCATGATTAATGATAAATATCTAATGGATCCATACTCTCTACCAAACATTGATGGTCGACTCCATTATGGGTCACTCTTTGCTCAACTTCCTTGATAACTTCTTCTAAAATCATTAAATAAGATAACACCCAGAATATGAGAGAAGTGATGAGTTCTATTACTATTGAACATTTTGCAATAAATATATTATGTGATCTAGAGAATGTGAGGACTACCAACCAAAGATGAATATATAATATATTTAGATCTCATAATGAAAGAAATCTAGAACTTATAATTAATAATGTTCTAGAAAAAAATAATAATAAATGTGATGGTGATTGATGACCATTTGAGAATATTTTCTTCACATTGGATGTCTAATCCAAATATCAACCTAGTAATATACATGCTTGGAACTCAAAACTCTTGTGGTATATGCACTATAGGAAAAACTTAAATTACATGCGAAATTTCTAACATAATTTTCGACTGATTTTCGGTGGATTCCTGACAGAATTTTTAACAAAATTACAATGAGCATCTGAAAGATTTATGACGGATTTTTGATAAAAAAAATTTGACGTAGATGACAGCATATTTCTGATGAATTTCTGGCAAATTTCCAATAGAATTTAAAATATTATGGGAAATAATGCTAATTTATTATCAATTAAATTAAATTAACTAAATTAAATATTATTAAATTAAATAAATAGTTTTAATAAGTACTGATAATTTAAACCAACTAATTTAAATATTAATTTTCTAAAATAAATGTTATATAATTTATAATTTAAATAAAAATATAATAAGAACTCCAACAGGTTTTTCTTGGTGGCCGAGTAGATAGGAGTTAGCAATTCTCCTGGAGAAGCAAAATTCAAACCTCACACAGGTAGTGGGCAGGCAACTAGGCATGGGCATGCATGAGCGAACAGCGGGTAAGCGAGTGAGGTGGCCAATCAGTCATGGACAGATGAAGTACGGGTGGGCCGCAATGATTTGGCGGAATTTTTTTTATTTCCAGCAGATTTTTTTGCCGGTATTTTTTTCCCGACGCATATTTTATGGACAAAATTTTTTTTGCCGGAAATGTTTTATTCCGACTGAAATTTGCTGATTTCCTATGGAAAAGGCTGTCAGAAATAAACTATTTTCATATAGTGATGGTGTGACATAAGGGAAATCTAATAGAAGACAGGTTATTTATAGATGGAGTTATTATAAATTGTTAAAGAAGTTTGAAGTAAACATTAAAACTTGCTATTATTAGAAAAAAATTTAGCTTACATAGGACAAATTAAGAAATGTGTCACTTCTTTAAACATTTTAGAATTTGAGCATATTCATGTTAATACCTATAGGAATAAGTAATAAGGCCATAAACTTTACTAAATTAACTTTAAAGATATTTTAAATAATCTAAACTCATCATATTTTCTAAATTTCTATAATTTTGACGCCATATGATAACTTAAGATGATAGCTTTAAAAGTTTTGGTGAAAGATCATCTGAAAATGCAATGTATTAACTATCATAATGGAAGTTTTGGTGAAAGGTCATCTAGAAATTTTAGGTTGTCAAGGCATCAACAATGATAGAGACATCTATGGCAATGTATTATTTGTTGATTTCTCCTAAATGATAGATAATGTGAATTATGTGATATGACCTTTTTTATTATTTTTCTATGTGATATGACCTTTAGTTTTACTACACTTACTAAAATTACTTTACGTCGTCCAAACCCAAACTTCTTTTTTCCCACTCACGTTTTTCTCTTTAGTTCCCTTACCATCTCTCTACTAGCCTAATTGAATGGGAAAAAATGAGAGATTAGTGAGTGGCTTAAGATTTTTAAAATAAAATATATTATAATGCTAATATAATTTATTTAAATTTTTATATAAAATCTATATAAATCTTTTTTGGGCTTCGAAATTTATAAAATAGCTCATTTTATTTAGAAAATTTTGATGAAATCGATTTATAAAATGGTTGGACACCTGGCGATCCTAAAATGCTCACTTGTACAGATAGATGTCAATTTTTTAATGATTTGCATCAATGTCAAAAAATTATGAAAAAAATTCTTAAAATTAAAATACTATAGTATTTATGCTGTGACTAAGACGGTTTGTGATATGGACTTATGATGACTCCTAACAAAGTTATTTAACTGGGTTATTACAAAGGTGCAGTGAAAAGAACCTCCTTGAGAGCCTACATTAGCATTGTTTGGGCAATAATAGGCTCCGAATAACATGCAAGCAACATCTCTGATTAGATTATAATCATGAAATATTAAAGTGACTCATTGGATGTTTGCCTCGTGTTAAAAAAGTTCAAATTTTTAAAGTCTTATGTGCTAGTAAAATGACAATGAATTACCACTTAATATTGATGTAGGACGTAATGCTCATCATAAAAATGAAGGAGAACCACCACAACGTTGATAATTAGAAGAGAAAAATGTCAATTCAAAAACAAGTTACATGGTTGTTTGGGTCCAACCTTTCTCTATAGGAATCCCAACACTAACCATATGAACTTAGCGGGAGGCTAAAACTCTATGATATCCATTAAGAAGGAAAAAGTTGGTTGTGCATGATGCTTGTTAGAACCACAAGGAAGAGGAGTCTTCGTTGTAATCTCCTCTAAATATATGATTCATTATCATAAATAGATGGAGCGATAACTCTATAGCTAGAACAATAATGACATATTGAAAAAGTGGCTAAACCATGCTTTTGAGGAGACTGCACGAGACAAAAAATCTATGGGAATCCCTCAAAGATTCCTTAGATAATGTTGTTTAGATACTCTTCCATATGCTAGTTGTTTGATCTTAACATTATCATTAAATTGGTTAATTTACAAAGAATTTTCCTTATGATACTCCATAACCTCATTCTTTAACATACGAGTGATGCATGTACTATTATGTATTTAATGATGTTGTATTCAATGTTGTTCATGAAATCAGAGTAAAATAATACTACAAATCAACATCAAGCAAAGCAAGAGAGATAATATATTAGGGTTTAAAATTCTCTTAAAATATCAAATATCTTTTTATTTCTAATCAAAATATTAAATTAAAAAAAAAGAGAGAAAACACAATTCATCCCGAAGGCCCGTAAATGAGAACTTTTATTAGGTCAGGACACCTGACGTAGCTCTACATCCGGACGCCAATAAAATGTCGCCACATGCTCTTACTTTTTACCACGCGGCCCGACGACCAGGCCCGGATCGGAAACCGACATTGCTATATTCTTGTATTGTTAGGTATTGCTTGGTATTGATAGGTATTGCTTGATAATAACGAGAAATACCGCTCTTCCAAGACCAATATCGAGCAATACCTACCAATACCGAGCAATATCTAACAAAATCGGGGTATTACTCGGTATTGCTATATATTGGTTTTGACAGAGTGATATTTCTCGCTACCAAGCAATACCGAGCAATACCTTGATGTGCACAAATCAGCTTATACATAGCAATATCGTGTTCCAGTCCGGGTCAGATCGTCGGGCCGCACGGTAAATAGTTAGAGCAGATGAGCTAGGGTGTGTGGACCGAATAAAAGTTCATTAAATGAAGTCGCAGCAGATTCTTCCATAATTCCCCACACGTCCGTTGCTCCTCTGATATCTTCATTTCCTTCGATTCCTTCCTCCATGTTCTTCTAATTCCCAAACAAATTGCTACTTGAGAGCGAGTTCTATTGATTGGAGTGGCTAATTGGAGATTAATCCTTCCCATAATTTCATATTTTTTCCCTATATGTGGCTTCTTACCCGCCGGAGACGCTTGAGCGCCCAGCCGGTGATTGAAAATCTTCAACCTAGCTTCTCAACGGATTGCTGATCTCTAACTCTAATTACATCCAATATTGCCCTCTCCTTTCTCCCTCCCTTTCTTTCCTCTGTCATTCACGAGCCTACCCCCGCGTCATCCCCCGGCCATCCTCCCCCAAGCACGTCATATCCCATGCGCCCGGCCTTGTTTATCACACTCCCTCAATCTCTCCCCTCCACCGGCAGCTTTCCCAGCAACCATTTCCTTCCTGTCGCCGTCATGGGTCCCCATCGTCGCCACCGCCGCCTCCACCGAGAAGGTTGAACCTCGGTAAAAAGTTGGCTCATTGTTCGCTGCCACAGCTATCATCCTCCAAGTGACTTTTGCGGCCTTTCTCATTTATGAGTGTTGGCAGCTGAAGAAGATGGGGAGAAGGCATAAAACGAGAGTCTCTTCTTGATTGTGGGCTGTAACGGTGATTCCGAGATGTCTTTTTGTGCCTTGAAATGAGATCCTATTCGACTACAAGGTGGAGAGGGTCAAGAGTGCAGGTATAAAATATCATTTCCTTGCTTTCAAATGGAAGCTCTGGTATATTTGGATTCCTGGTTAGTTGCCATGGTGAATTTGAAAGTTGTCCTGCTCAAGTTTGGCAGCAGAGGATGGAGCTTTTCCAATGTTCATTTTAAAAGTGGGTACACAAATAATGCTTCTTTCGTTCTTATATTGGTTATTGATATTTATTTCTTTGAATATATAAGACTGGTAATGCTGCATGTCTTGTACACATAGTTTTATCTTTCTTGATTTATCTGTATTTATCATTTTGAATGATTACAGTCAAGGTGGTTAGCTGTAGTAATCCTTCTGCTACTTGAGCAAAAAGTGTTAAGCATCATGTTGTTATGTCTGCCAAATGGTCTTAAAGACCAAAATAAATGAGAAATTTGACTTTATATGTCTCATAGTGCACATAATTGAAGAAATATAGCAGGTGTTTGTGTTCTTAGAGAAATATGCCTCGAAGCTCAATATAGACGAAATGACTCCGAAAGATGCATAGCCTTTTGTATTTGTTGATTGTTTTTTTTTTTTTTTTTAATTGAAGCATCAAGTTTGTTTGAATTCAAGCCTAGCTTGAACCTAGGTTTGAACAAAGTTCCAAAGCAGCTTTGAACGGAGGTTTAAATGTCACGCAAAGTGTTCAGACAAGTTTAGATGTGTGTGACGAGAAGAGGAGATTGTGAGGGGCGGGGCATCAACAGGATTTAACGATGTATGAAGGAGAAGAAGTGTTCGTGATGGGCAATAGATGGGGCATTAACGGAATCTGGAGGTGTGTGGAGGGAAAGTTATTGACGGCTAGGTACTAGCATCAATGGGCTTTGATGGCGCATGAAGGAGAAGTGGAGGGTCATGGGTGGGATCCAATAACATCAATGGGCTTTGACTCTCTCTAATCTTATCTACCACTGAAGCTACTCCAACCTTTTCACCTATATGCTCATTTCGTATCCTGTCTCTAAGAGTAAATCCACTCATCCACCTGAGCATCCTCATCTCTGCAACAATTAACTTAATATTATGCTTCTCTTTTATTGCGCCATAAAGCATTGTAGGTCTAACCCCCATCTTATAGAATTTTTCTTTAAGTTTGAGTGATACTTTTCTATCACACAACAAGCCCGATGCATTCCTACACTTCATCCATCCAACTTGAATCATACTAAAAATATCCCCATCTATTTCACCATTACTCTGAACAATAGACCCAAGATATATAAAACTTGTACTCTTATTAATGACTTGATCGCTCAAAGTCACAAACCCTCCACTAGATCTATTACTACTAAAATTACACTCAATGTATTCGGTTTTAGATCTTCTCAAATGAAAACCTTTAGACTATAAGGTTGACCCTCTTTAGTCTTATCAACAAGAAGAATATCGTTAGCAAAAAGCATACACCATGGAACATCGTCTTGCAAATCTCTAGTAAGAACATCTATGACTAAAACAAAAAGATATTGGCTTAAGGCTAATCCTTGATGTAATCCAACTGAAATTGGAAATACTTGATCAAACCACCTTGTGTTTGAACACAAGTAACAACTCCAACATACATATCCCTTATAACTTGAATATAAGCATTATTAATCCCCTTCTTTTTTAGAACTTTTCATAACACTTCTCTTGGAACTTTATCATATGCTTTCTCTAAATCAATAAATATCATATGAAGATCTTCCTTTTTCTCTCTATACTTCTCCATTAAACCTCTCAATAAATGTATGGCTTCTATAGTAGACCTACTCGCCATGAATCCAAATTGATTTTGAGAAACATTAGTATCACGTCGTAAACTATGCTCCATAGCTCTCTCCCATAATTTTAAAGTATGACCTCTGTTTAAAATTGCGCAATTTGTCCCAAAACCGCCTAGAGGCTTACACAATTCCTCTCTTGGCAGAGGCGTACGCCTCACTTGAACTGAGGCGCGCCTCAGAGGCGCAATTCTGGCTGAGGCGTACGCCTCAAATATATGCTTAGTACCGTTCAGTATATGCTCGGTATAGCTAGGTATTTGCTCGGTACTGCTAGGTACATGCTCGGTACCGCTCAGTATATGCTCGGTACAGCTAGGTATTTGCTCGGTACTGCTAGGTACATGCTCGGTACTGCTCAGTACCGCTAAGTACATGCTCGGTACCACTCGGTATCTTCCCTTGACCCCGCGACCTGATCGGGCAGGTCGAACCCCGCCAGGGGGCAGCGCCCCCTTGGACCCCCAGCAGTCCGGCATATTGTTCTATTCATCATCTTTAGTAATAGTTGTTAGTGTTAGTCTACTTGTTCATGAGTGCATGCTTTGATTGGAAGACATTGGACTCTATAGGAGAGGAGGAAGGGGTGAGAAGATTCCCTTGAAGACCCATTTAGTGATGAGACATGATTGAATTATATATGTTCTTTCTTAATTGTACTTTGGGAGTTTTGATAGACTAATATTTTGTGGTTTTGTACTTTGGGATATGATTTTATTGCATTTATTTTCTTACTTTCCCCTAATTTTAATTGTCATTTAGATATTTTTATTGTATGATAGAATCTTACTGTTTTTTACTTGCTAAAACCCTTAAATTCTCATTTACGCAATTCTTCGTCGGTGAGGCTTACGCCTCACACCGCCTCGAGGCTTATGCCTCGCCTCACGGACGAAAAACGTCTCAAAGCTTATTTACGCAATTTTAAACCTTGAGTATGACACATCAACTGAATTCCTCTATAATTTGCAAAATCTTTTACATCATCTTTATTCTTAAAGATAGAAATCAACTCACTCATTCTCCACATATCTGACATCTTCTTAGTCTTTAAAATAATATTAAAAAGTTTAGTAAGCCAAAAAATTCCTTCATCTTCTAAGCATTTCCACACCTCTATTGGAATTCATCAGGTTCAATTCTAGAGCTATTGACTCTTGGGGAAAATTCAAAGAGTTCAAGTTGTTTTAGACGAGCCAACTTATGGTTGAATGAGTGAATCTCAGTTAACCTTTGTGTTAGCACCTTCTAGACCTTATCAACTATTGAGGATTGTATTTGGTTCTGGGGGGTTGATATGTCATCCTTTAGGATTAGGATAAATTATATTGAAATTATCTTTTAGTTTGAAATTATTTGATTTATTATTTGTGGTTAGAATTTCTTCTTTAATATTGTTTTATGTGGTGTAATATATTGCAATGCAAATATTAAGTTTTATATGAATTCACCTTCCAAAAAAATATGATAAGCCCTTTCCTGCTGTACTCGTCTCCACTCCCAACGACAAATGTGGATCCACCAGTCTCCCTTTGCGTTATTCTTTGATAAAAAAGTTAGGAAACACCAAAATTCTCAGATTCTATCCTTTCTTTTGGAGGATATAATCACCGAAAATCACTAAGTTATTTAGCGCATGAAGGGAATGATGAAAACAAATCATTAGATCTATAAGTCAACATGCATTGTACAATTTAATATTTGTATTTTTTTTATATGTTGTAGTTTTTTCTTTTGTTGTGTAATTTGAAATTTAACTTCAAATTCAAATTTGGGTTGCTAGCATGTGGGACTTCCCTCCTACATGTATGTAGGACTGGCCCGTTAAAAAAATGCTTCTTTTGGTTACGAGGTGCTTCCAATACAAGCACCCTTCATAGAAATTCAACCATAATCACCCAAATCCGTCTCCTCCAATTTTATCTCATGTAATGAACTTATAAACACTTGTGGATTGTACAGCAAAAGGTAGTGGGCTTATGATTAAAATTTCTGAATTGTTTTTATTTATTTATTTATTTTGAATCTTGCTTGGTTGCAGATTTCGGATTCTAGCTTGTATGCTTTGCGGCTTTCAATCAAATTTGATCTTTTGACCATGATTGAGATATTTGTGTTTCCTCTGTAATTTTCAATTCTACATCATATGAGAATTAAAAGCTCTCAATCACTCAGCCACTTCTCTATTTCCCTTGAATTCTGTACTTGTCTTATACAAAAATTTCTGAACCGAAAACTAAGTTGCCAACTTAAGAGAAAAATGACACTAGTCTGCCACTACACAAATTTAAGGTTATTGATAGCCCATTCGTGACCATGACTAACCAATTCCAGCTCGTTTGAATGGTTTCCATTAAAGAAGTACCAAAACCTTTGAATTTACAGGTCAATAATTCTTGAAACTAATTAAATAGTAAAAACACCCACCGATTATAGTCCATCTTAATTCATCTTTTAAACAGTTCCACTAGGTTCCATTTCCAAAATTTGAATCCTAGATATATGGTTTATGAGCTGAGATATTTTCTTGGCTAGGAGTAACTTTGTGAAATGAATTGTATAGTATGGTATCATCCACATCTATGGCTTGGGCCCGTAGGAGGAGAATAGTTTCAGACTAAACAGCGTTGGGAAGTTACCCGCAAATAAAGAAACAAAAGCACACATTTTGAGGGGAAACAACCCATACTTTTGCATGTTTGAAAAGGCTTCTCCCTCAGTTGAGAAATTATTCCGTGCGGAGTCCGGACAGTAAAGAACCGTCTGTATGTGAGTGTATACAGTGTATACACTGAGTATAATTTTGTACATAGTTTTATTTTTTTATACAGTGTATAAACACTGTGTACACTCACATCCGGACTATTCTTTATCATTCTGATTCCGCATGGAATAATTTCTCTAGTAACTGAAGAAGCAAACAGCATGAAGAAAAAATAACTGAAATCAAAATAGAGATTGAGCGGTAAAAATAATAACAGTGAATTTCCAGCTTCATTATTCTAGAGAAAGACCATTTGAAGGATTTAGAAGAGAGAAGTATTGGCTTGTTTGAGAGGATTCAGCACTGAGAGGAGTCTAAAACCATTTCGGGAAGGAGATGGTTGTCTGGGTCTTAGTATAAGAGGTGTTCTCTTCCAATTCCATCTGTGATTCCTTATTCTTCTGCGGCCGCTCATTAAAAAAGTGGCGTAAAGGCCTCTGCCTCTCTTCTTCCTCTTCCTTAGATAAAGAGTAGCTTTTTTGGTTTGCTTCAATTAAAGAACTCATTCCCATAGCTTTTAGCTGCAAAGGATTTTCCCTCTCAGATCCAGATGCATCAGAAAAGATGCTATAACCATCCAAATGCTTCATCCTTTGACCATGCCTGCATCAATCATGAGAAAAACTCAACCACACAGAAATAGTACTAAAGGTTAAGGTACACTGTAAACCAGGCTCTGCAAAAGAAGAGAAAAGGGATATCAGCAGAACCTTTGAACTGTACCTGTAGTCTCTGTTCGAGAAGGATACTGTGTTTAACTGAATATTGGAAGTTCTTGAAGTAGCTGAGAAGTGAGATCCAGGTGGCCTGGTCGTGCTTGAGTAAGGGCTTAAAAGTTGGTAAGTATCTAGAGTAGAGATTGAGAGGTTTGCGGGGTGTTGTCGATGAGTAGAAAACGACGAAGCGTTGCTGTGAATGCTTGTTAGAGATATTTCCGCTTGCTTTCTTAAACGATTTTTCCCCCTGTGCATGTGCCTCTCACAGTACTTGGAATCAGGGTAAGCTTCCTTCGAGCACCTCCACTTCTTGCCATCAGTCCTTCTGCACCTTCCTTGCTCTGGATCCTCTGCTTCCCTTCCCAGTCCCATCTGAACGCAGCTCCACCCCACTGAAACGGCAAAAAAATAGGGCAAAATTTCTATTATATTTTGGTGAATTTTCGAGAGTTGAAGGTTTATGACATGCTAAGAAGTAGAGATTTCAGAGAGAAATTACGTTGTGATTGAGGGAAAGCCAAAGAAGGTGAGGTTTTAATGGAGTTAAAAAGGAAGCTTCTTCTTATGGGGAGTATAAGATCAGACGGGATGGGTATTCCAGAAACCATATACTTGTAGATGAGAGCCTGGTGCTCCAGCTCTTGCCATTGTGAAGCAGTAAAGAGATGCCCTGAGTTGCTTTTCTTCTCATTCATCATCATTTCTTAGACAAGCTACGAGAGAGGAATTAGGATTGGAACTCCTATATTAATGCCACTAGGGTTCATTTAAGAATGCATTCATTTGTAAACAGGTCAGTTTCGTAGATGTAGAAAGTGATTCAGTCAACAAAGAGAGGCTGCAGAAACTACTGTGTGTTTGCATGTATACATCACAGTATCATACAGCTATGACTGTTAGGAGACTGAAGACCACACCTCAGACTGTAATATTGATTTAAAATATAGTGGTCTAGTTGGATTGAGGCTTATGAGTAATACTATGGTGTTTGAAGTAGGATGAATTATTCTGTACGGATGCCAAACGCCATCCAGAGCCCAATGAAATGCGCCACGTCATCCCCTACTCAGTACCGCGGCTCGGTACTGCTCGGTACCGAGCTCGGTATTGGATGACGTAGCTGCTCCTGATTCGCCTCTGGATGGTATGCTTTGTCTAGTGTCCGCATAGAATAATCTCTCTTGAAGTAGAGCCTAAAAATTTTTTATCATTGGATGAATGCATGTGACATGTATATATATGCTATGTCATCCAGCCATTTTAGAGATTTTTTTTTTCTTGTTTTGCCTGCAATTGGACATCAAAGCCTTTCCTTTTATGGCTCTCAGTGGTTGCAGTGGATACTGGTCAGTAGACTGTGACTCTTATTATAATACTGAGAGCAGCAGTAGCTGCAGTGGCAATTTTGACAACATTGCAGAGAAACAGAGTGATGAAAACAAATAAAACACACTCCTATACGTATCCCTCTCTGGCTCTCCTAATGTCTTTGTCTTCTCTTGTCCTGAGTGCAGCAATCTATACTCACTGTTGCACTGCTGTATTTTTGTTGCCTTGTGTCCCGCTTTACGGAAACTCGTAAACGGTAAAGTATTTTTATCGGATGTCTCCGAAGAGACTAAACGGTAAACTATAGTGAAGTCTTAAAAACTGTGAAGCTGTGAAAATATATTAGAAGGATGTGAGTGGAGGTTGAAAGAGATATAGGTTATCCAAGGAGGCTTAGGGTGGTTGGTAGGAGAGCATGGTTGGGAACCTCCAACTCGGATTCGAATCCTCTCTACTATGGATTTGACTCTTTAGTGGGGCAAAGCAAATGTGGGCCCGATGCCAGTGGGTGGCCTCGCTAGGTTCCGTCAAGGGATTAGTTATGCTGCCAAGTACTCCCTTTAGAGTGGCAGCGGGTAGATACCCCGTTCCAAAAAAAAAAAAAAAGAGATAGGTTAGCCTAGTGATTTGGAGTTTTGGGTCGTACCATAGAGGCCATGAATCTTGGTATCGTGTGTGTGTGTGTATAGGAATGGGTTATCCACTGTTGCCACCCCCGAAAGAGCGCTTGACGGCGTGACTAATCCTGTGCTGACCTAGAAGAGGCACCCACCCCATAAACCTCCTGTCCCGCACTTAATTGATTAGACCCAACTTAAGAGGCGCTGCCGCTCGAGGGGAATCGAGCATGGGTTGGGGGGTTCCCAATCGTATTTTCACGCCAACCAAGCTAAGCAACGGTGGGTGTATCGTATATTCAAATGTTTGCTATTAAATTCGATCAAAATCTCAGAAGAAGAAAATTTTCAGGGTTTGAAGCCAAGCACATTTGTGCTCCAACAATTACTCAAGAAAGAAAATTATAGGTGGGCCAATTAAATTTTAGAGAGACATCTTTCTATTGATTCATCTCATCGAATTGCTTGTGTGGCATCTGTTTGTAACTTTGTGTAGGTTTATTGTTTCAAGGAGTAGGGTTTTTTCTCTAATTTTAAAAAATAAAAAACACTCTTTTTTCACCCTCTTCTTCATCTTCTTTTTACAATAAATATGGAAGGGCCCCTAATTACCCGTAGTTCCTTTTTGTCAGCTGAAGCGCAGCGCTGCCCTGTTTTGGCCGCTTCCTTAACTTGAATGCTGCTTCTGAGTTTTAATAAAGGCATTGAGAGTGACACATATTGGTTCTACGTTTTGTATTGCTAGAGATATATCGTGTGAAAGGATAAAATTTACCATAATGTGGTAGCTGGGAGGCTCATAGTAGGGACCGAAGTCCCTAAAGGCTTAAGAAATGAGCAGATGAACAGATAAGAGGGCCCATATATTAAAATTCAATGTGGCTCATTTGGACAGAAGCACTTAATTTAGGTTTCGTTTAGGACAGTTTTCTTGCTGCTTCTTAAAGCGCTTTCTAGTACAAAAATTTAAAATTTTGTACTAGAAAGCCGTTTTAAGAAGCAGGAAGAAAGCCATCCCAAACGAAGCCTTAGTCTATTATTAAGCTTTTCCTTTCAATTTTTTTAAAAAACTATTTATTTATGTTTGATTTGGTTAATTCCATTTCATCAGTCCAATATTTGCTTCATTCACTTACTGGAATTCCTGCATTATAAATTTAATCAATGGATTCATATAGAGTTTTGCAGGAGTTATATTTACATTTATTAAATTAAATATTATTTAACAGTCATGCCTTCTGTTCCTGAATGTTTAATATGTTACCAAATCATGAGATCTTGAATTTGAATTATTCTGCCTTATACCTGGTTCTTTTCTACAACTGATAGGATATCAGTGCAGAAATTAAGAAATTCTTCGATGAATTTGCAGATTTCAGCAAGGATCGTGCAGATTTTGAGAGAAATTTCTGGGCAAGACACTAGGGAACTTGATAACTGAGAGGAAAATAGAAGAAAAACAACAAGATATAGTGGATCTTCGATTCTAGAGAAAGATCGGCTCTCCAAGTATCTAGCCGGTGGCTAGAGCCCAAATACCTAAGAGAAAACTAAAAAAATCAGCGAATAATCACATAGCCCTAACTCTAATCCCTTCCCTCTTATTAAAGAATACAAAATAAAAGCATATATATATATATAGTAAAAGCATAATTACTAAACAGGAATAGATAAGTTTACCTGCTGTTTTTCCTCTCGATGAAGTATTTCCACTTCTTGTAAGAATATTTTAAATAGTAATTATAACCTAATTAACTTTTTAATCAAATCTTTATTCTTGGTTACTGTTATTTTATCACTTATATATTTGATCTAGCGATTTATTTAAAATGCCCTAATAATTATTTCTATCCCCTTTTATTTGAGATTTGATTTATTTTTGCTCCCATCTCTTCTAGAATGATATCAAGTAAAAGTAAAAACCTTGGTGAGGCAAGGCAATGATAGCTGCCCAACCTCTTTATCAAATGTTTACATTGAATTAAGGATGTAGGATGTCATAAGGGTGAAATTATTTTGTGAGGATACGGACGCCGTCCGAGGCTAATCAGAATGCGCCATGCCACCCGTTTGTTGTGTACCGCGGTTGTGTACCAAGTGACATGACGCCTTCTGATTCGCTTCCGAACGGTCTGATGTTTGCACAAAATAATTTCTCATCATATGGTCACCAACTTCTATTTGGTCTGTCCTCATATCATGTATTATACTAAAGGAGATTTAGGCTATTGTTTGGGATAGTTTTTTTTTTTTTTTTTTGGAAGCAGATTCTTAGTATAACTTTATTTTTAATTTAAAATTTTTGTATTAAAAAATTGCTTCATAAAACAGTAAAAAAGTTGTTTAAAAAAAAACCTTTTAAATATGATGTCAATTATGCAGACATAGCAAACATTAAGAATATATTGTAAATTTTGATCTGGTTCATCCCATGCTATCATGAACTTTATAATTTTACCCTTCTTGCAATTTCCCAAAAACACTAATCATCCCAATAATGTGCTTCACAAATATACTTAATCGTGGTATTTCTACTGAAACGTCACTCGCTACACCAATTCCCACCTATATTGACTTTCTCTAATATTCCATCGTTACGCCTCTGAATTGACCTTTCGTGTTGATCGGCTCGGACATATGTTTAAGTTAATCATTTACATATATAACATAATAGTATTTCATTGATGTGAGATTTGGTTCTCTTGTGAGTTGTGACTCTTTTTAATAGCCAATAACCTTTCTTATGTTTTTATTTGAGATTAACTCTCTCCCTCTCTCTCCCTCCCTCCGTCAATTAAGGATAGAATCTCAAATACATCATATCACATTAAGTATGCGCATCATTCGTCATATGTTCATTGGCATCTTCTTAAGATGATATTTCAAGTCATTGAATCCTTACTCATGTTTGTTATTCCACAAGTTTTGCTAAATTACTAATCATGTAAATAAAATCATGTTTAATGGGCACATATAAATTATGTAACACAAAAAGATCTTTTGTATGACCATGCATTAGTAGATTTAGTACTCCACTTTTCATATAGTATAAGTGCAACTATTATGCACACTCATTAAATATCTCATTTAGGCTCCACGTGAGACAAGTGAATACCTGCCTAATCGAACTAAGCTTGTTTAGTTCTTGCTGAGCTTACGTTGGACTTGAGCTTGTTTACTAAACTCGAGCTCGACTTATTAAAGAATGTATAGGCTTGAGCTTGTTTGGAAAGTTCAAGCTTGAATCGATTGTTGAGTTTGATTTTTTAGTTTTACATTTAAAATTTTCATTTTTTTAAAGAATTTTTGTTTTTAATATAAAATAAAATTAAAAATATTAAATGTATTATATAATATTAATTTAAACTAATTTTACTTTAAGTTAATCAAGCGGCTTAACAAACTTTTGAGTCAATTCAGGTTGAGTTTGAGCTTAAACTTGTTTAATATACAAACTTGTTCAAGAAGTCGAACAATTACTTTCTTATAACTACTATGCTCCAACTGATTAGCAGCTACTCATCGCAAATTTTTTTGAAAATCAATAAAAATTGTTGCCAAATAGAAGCATCCAGTGGTCTTGAAATATAAAGTAAAAAATAAGCTACCTCAAATGAACCTTTAGTATCTGATCTTCATCAGATGTATGACAATACATGTAGCAAATCATATATTTAGTTCTTGCTTCATGAATTCACATGATAACATGTGCACACTGCGTACAACAATCCTTGAATATTCTCATATGAATAAGTAGTGAGATATTTTACTTTTTTGTAACACACCATAAACATTTTTGTGCCATATTTCAGCTTGTTTATCACGCAGATATGCAAATATATTACTAAGCATCTTTTAATAATACATTAATTATAATTAAGCTTATGTAATCATAATCAATAAACTAATAAAGTTTTCAAATTTGGATCAATTAACACTATAATTACCCAAATCAATTACTACAACTTTCTAATTTATTATTTTGTTTAATTAGAGCTCTAAAGGCTCCACAATGAGTCAAAAATGGTACAAAAATAGTTTTGGTCTTCTTGAGCTAAAGATAGATAAATTTTTAATTCCCTTGCTCTCGAACACTCTTCCTTTAAAATTACCTGAAACATTTTCTTTTTCCCCTCGAATTACATCTGGCTTGTCGCCCTAGCGCTACAGTCCACTTCATAATCGACAAACTTTCCAATGCTTTTTGTAGGTCATTCCTTCTATTTTTGCCTTCCAGGCTTCCATGATATGCATTAGGGGTGTAAATTTTTGACACGACCCGAAACCTGATTCGGAAAAATCTAGGTTCGGGTTCGGATTTTTGACCCATTTCAAAAACGGGTCGGGTTCGGGTTGACCCGGAAACCCGAAATCAACCCGATGCTGACCGGAAAGTCGAGTCCATCCCGGTTTCCGCCTGCAGTCGTGACGTCGCCTGCTGCCGCGCTAACGCGGTCACGCACACATGCGAACTCCGCTAGTTCGCCCGCTATCGCGCATGACTCGGCCGGTCAGCCCACGCCCCGCACTCGCGCCGTCGCGCGGTCCCGTGGACTTTGTATGCACTCGCGCTGTCGAGAGCTCGGGACTCTGTCCTCTGCCGCGCGGGTCGGGTCAGGTCAACCCGGCAACCCGCACGGGTCGGGTCCAGGTTGAAATGTCTGACTCGTTTTTAAAAACGGGTTGGGTTCAAGTTGACCCATTTAGATTCGGGTCAACTCGGATTCGACCCGAACCAAACCCGTTGACCTGAATTGACACCCCTAATATGCATTTTCTGGATAACATGCATCACACAATATAACATCATTATATGCTTATTACATATAGGGCTGCAAGCGAACCAAACGTTCGACGAACTACTCGTTGTTCGGTTCGATTAAAGCTCGTTCGTGATCGTTTAATTAACTAACAAACAAACTTGAACAATATTTTAAATGCTCGATTCTTAGATAAACAAGCTTGAACACTAATGCGTTCAGCTCGTTTATGTTCGCGAACAACATCAGTTGATGTTCATGAACAAGCTCGATAAAAAGCTCGATTCGGGTTCGATTAAAACCGCTTGATAAAAACTTAAATAATATGTTATTATAAAATTGATAAATATACATAATATAAAAACTTTAATTATAACATAATAATATAATTATTTTTTATTAATAACAAGAAACATTTCATATTTGTCCATGTTTGTTAGATTGTTTGTTTAGGATGTTCATGAACAAATTTAAGGTTTACTTGTTCAATAGATTGTTTGCGAAATATGTTCACGAACATAGCTTGTTTAAAGCTCGATAAGCACTAAACAAACGAACATGAACCAAACATGAACCAAACATGAACACCCTTAAATTAAACGAACCAAACATGAACACAAATAATAAAGCTCGAATCAAACACGAACCAAACATGAACAAGCTAATGTTAAACAAACACAAACATGAACACTCACATACTCGACTCGGCTCGGTTCGTTTGCAGCCCTAATTACATATCACATTGATGATAAAGAATTGATAATCAATGAGCCAAGTGTTAAAGATCATATGCATTTCTGCAAGCCATGTTGTCCTTCAATATTTCATGCTTATATTTATCAAAATCGTATCATGTCTAATAAGTCAATGATACACAAACATGTTTTATCATGTTCCTTACAAGATGGCAGATCAGTGATCAAGAAGGCAAGCATTAGTCTTTGTATATGTATTGTACATTGGCATTGAGGCCTGGTGTCTGACTTCTTGATGATAAAAACATTAATGTTCATGTCAATGGTAGGCGCCTCGCTTGTTGGCAATGGTGGGTGTTGACCTGCTACAAAAAAAAAAAAAAAAAAAAAAATCACTTACCTACTCAGCTGTCCTGCACACGTTGCGCACGTCGTCGTTGATCTTCCCACGATCTCCTCCACGTCACACACGACCTCTCGGCACGATCTCTTTCGCGTCGTTAAAATGAGAGCAAAATGCCTCATTCACGACCTTTCTCTCGTTCCCTCTCTCCATTCGCTCTTTCCACAACTTCCTTCCTTTCTGGTAGGAAGTTCCGACATTTTGATCGGAATAAACAACTGGAGCTCGCTCACTGTGAGGAAACTTTCTCCCTTTGGCGTTGCTTCTCCGGTTCCTTCATTGCAGTTCGACCGCTCCGACTTTCCCTTCCTGTCGGATTGGAAGTTACCACATTTTGATCGGAAGCGAGACGGGAGCTCGCGGGCTGTGAAGTAAATTTCTCCCTTTCCCGTGGCTTCTCCGTCTCCTTGGCTGTCCAACTTCGCTCCTTTGACGACTCCCTTCCTGTGGATTGGGAGTTAGGACATTTTGATCGGAGATCGTAACGGGAGCTCGCCGACAGTGAAGGTAATCTTCTCCCTTTTGCACGCTATTCCGGCCAAATCCCGTAATTTCGCCAGACAGAGGGATTTAAAAAAAAAAATATAAATATTTAATTATAGTTATTTTAAATAATTCTAATTAATTATAATTATTGTAATTAATTATTTATTAATTTAATTAAATTATTATTATTAATCTAATTAATTATAATTTTTTTAATTAGTATTAATTTTAATTAATTATAATTTATAAAATTAATTATTATTAATTATTAATAATTAATTATAATATATTAAAATTAATTAATTTTTGATTAGTTATAATTAATTATAACTAATGAATTTTAATTAATTTTAATAAAATGTAATTAATTATATTAATTAATTTTAAGTAATTAATTAAAAAATAATTTGTTAATTAATTATAATTATTTAATATAAATATAATTAATAAAAAAAGAGGAATCCCCTCTTACCTCAGTTTCCGTGCCCTACACCGCCGACAGTCGCCGACGACTCCAAGGTATAAATTTCTAACTCCAATCCCGCCCTCGACGTGCTTAACGCGCCGGTGGACCCCCTATACGCGCTCTTGTAGCACGGTGGGAGGGAATCCAGTGTGATAGGTACGACGAGGCGGGTAAGCCCTATACACGCTCTTGTAGCGTGGTGGGGACGGTCCTCGACCTCGACATCGGCACCGACACTGCTAGGCAAAGGTATGATGTTCCAAAATTCCATTCTCGACGTTTACGACGGACCGAAGAACCACCTATACGCGCTCTTGTAGCATGGTAGGAGGGAGCCCGGTGCGAAGCATACAGCGAGGTGGGTAAGCCCTATACACGCTCTTGTAGCGTGGTGGGGAGAGCTACTGGTGTTCTTGTACGGGTACTGCTGAAGGCCCCATACACGCTCTTGTAGCGTGGTGGGATGAAATTTGTACGGCCGTGATATCTAAGGACACCTACCATACACGCTCTAGTAGCGTGGCCTAGCAACTCTATTTTTCCCCAAACGGGGGATATGCCGGGGTGCTGTCGAAATTTTCACTGAAATGTACATAAACTTGAACAATTTGAAGACCTTCTTGGGCAACAATATAGAAGATCTGTACTTGAATAAAAATGTACAGAACTTCAACTAAATGAGCAGAGGACCTGTACGAAGAACAGCGGACTTGTGGATCTAAACCTGAACAAACTCTAAATGATTTTTAAAGATCAAATTCAAATAAAATAAAATCAAATTAGAGCTGGATTCAAATCAATTTGAACATGAAGATGAACCTGCAAAGACTCCAGAAGACTTTGAACAAAAAGTGAACATGCAATTGAACCCAAAGGACTGTAGGGAACTCAAACTATAAGAACATTTATACGGTTAACAGTGACTCAATGTCAGATGAAATACACAGATCTTAATAAACAAATGTGACTAAGGCATACTACAAGACCTCAATGAATGCAAACAAAGAATACAGTGGACTCCTACGACAATCCCTACAATTGCCTGTTGATTGAAAAAGGCGATACTGGAGACCAATAATGGAAAATCCATCCCTATAATAAGCACATTAGACCCACCCGAGATTGGTGAAAGGTGGGTAGGATGCAATAACAATGGCTCTCCAACGAATTCTTCTAGGAGGTCGTAGCAAATACAACAGGTCCCTGCAAATACACACGAGATAACAACCACCTGAGATTGGTAAAAGGTGGATTCGATGTAGAAATAATGGATCTTCTACAAAATACTTCCAGGAGCTCGTAGTAGATACAGCGGTCCCCTGCAAAGGAGTACGAACCACTTGTGGATAACAACAATGTGTATATTGTAAGCACAGTGAACCATTGTGGACATAAGTATGAATCCCTGCAGATGGATACTTGTGGATAACAACAGTGTATTGTAAGTACAGTGAATCACTGTGGATACAAGTATGGATAGCACCTACGATAGTGGTGATCAAGATCTTTAAGTACATCGGGTACAAGAGCAACTTGATGTACGAAAAAGGACACCCCCTAGCATAAGGGAAGAGATGTTTGAACAAATTCGAATTAAAGTTTTTGGTGTCCCAAAGTTCCTTCTCGAGACTATATTCAGGAAGAAAAATAACTCTGGCATCCGCAAATATCAATAGCAAGTCCACTACACTGATGATCTTAAAAGAAGTTCTTTTCAAAAGCAACAGACTTCAAAGTCTGAAAGAATCTTCCCCGATGAATGAGAAAGAGGGAGTCAATATCAAGTCCAATACACTGAAGATCTTTAAAGGAGTTCTTTCCAGATAAGCGGTCATTGACCCCAAAGTCCAAAAGAATTTTCCCTGTGAATGAGAAAGGGGGGAGTCAACATCAAGATGAGGAGATGGCTCCTAAAACCAACAACGCCACGCCACCGGATCCGCAACACTCATATTAGCGGACAGAATGCGTGTATAAGTTCTCAAACGAAAAGTTGTGTGCATCCAAGTGATAGTTATACGCACAATTACAAATATTTCAAAGTACCCCTGCACATGCACTGTAGTTTGTACACACTTAGGTACACTAAAAGAGGGTATACAATCAACACCCGCATGGGCCCAGGCGAGCGTGTTATTGGTACACACGTGACGCCTAGGGATGTTGCGCAGGTCAACAAGTGAATTCAAGTTCGAATCCGATCCTTCTATACGGATCAATAGAAGTAGTCAGGGTTCAAACCAAAAGAATTCACTAACAAAAGGCACCAAGCCTACGAGAACACGATCCTTCTAAGCAATCAGATAGGAGTAGACAGGGTTCAAACCATTGGATAAATATGCGGTCACGAAGCTGACCGGAATATTTATCTTATACATTCATATTAGGCCTTCAAGGCCTACAATCAAGAAAATTCACAAACAAAGGCACGAAGCCTACGACAAACCCGATCCTCTGTTGACAGTTAGACAGAGTCGACAAGGTTCAATCAACAAATAGAAATGACACCACACCCCGATGATGGCTGTGTTGATTGCTTATCTCAACCGGAGGGGTTCATAAATATTTGCAAATGCCTCCAAATAAATCCCAAATTCCCAAATATTTAAAACTGAAATAAATCCATCAATGCTTAAAGCAAAATCCATCCACCCTCCATAAAAGTTTGCCGAGGTGGAAAAATTCAAATATAACTTCAGCTTACAAAGAGCCTAATGCCTAGTCGAAAATATCACTAGGATCCATTCTCAAAACAATCTCCTGCCAGTAAGGACGTGGTAGTGTCCTCTGACCGGCGGTCTGCCGCCAAATGGCACCGCCGGATAAACGGCTATGACCCGGGGCCCTCTGAACTGAGTGGTTTTGCCGCCAAATGGCACCACGAAATACTGGTTATGGCCAGAGCCAATACGTTCCTTAGTGGCATCAAATCCTTGAGAAATGAATCAATAGGATATGATCGATAGGGAACAAAGCCCTCTGTCAGCTAAGGTGGATTCAAATTTGTCCACTATGACAAACATCCAACCCAGGTCTACAAGGTCCCCTTGGACGAAGCAACTTATGGCTGCCGACAAGGATCCTTCTGTCAGGTTGGGTCTGTCACGACCCGACCCGAGACGAGACGGATCCCGCCCGCGCCGGATCGCGACGGAGAATAGCTAACCAGGATCTGGCTTTGGATTAGGTTACTGAACTGATCTTCCAAATTCTTAACTCAACAGAAGCACACAGAACAACAGAGCTACTAAAAACATCAAATGCAGCGGAACAAAACATCTATCTGAATTCATTTCCTCAAAATAATCATCTACAGAACAGTACATGGCTTTCAACAGAAAGAAAGACAGAACAGGAAAGCCATGACTGTACAAAAATCAAAAGTACAAAAGTACCTAATCTGATCAGACTCTGAAATCTAATCCTGGACTTCCTTGCCCTTCCCAGAACCTGAAAACCACCAGAAAGCAAGGGTGAGCTCAACAGCTCAGCAAAGCAACAAACCTCCAATCAAAATTCTCAGAAAACAAAACCAAATTCATCGGATAGAAATCAGATCAGAAATCGGAACAGAATCGGAAATCAAAATTTACGGACAGATATCAAATCACATCAGAGTTGTACAGATCGTATCAGAACAGAACAAATCAACAGAGTCAGAAACAGAAATCAGAATCGTACGGATCATATCATATCATAATCACAATTTCGTACAGAACAGAACAGATACAGAAAGTAGTACAGATACATATAGCTAAATGCCCTGACACTGACGGAATCTCTACGGATTCCGGCCCCTTATGCCTCCCTTCCCAGACACTGACTGAATCTCATAGGATTCAGGCCCCTTATGTCTCCCTTTGTGCTCACGGCACCAAAACAGATGTGCTTATAGCACCAAAACAGAATTCATCGGATCCGGAACAGAACAGATATCAGATTTCAGATTGAGCTCATTTCAGATTTCCCGTTTCACTAACTGAATCTCATAGGATCCAGGCCCCTTATAGCTCCCTTTTTATAGCTTATATACATAGCATTTCAATTCAGAATAAATTCGGGCAAATCAGAAATTACCCAAAAATCGGGCAGCACAACGGCAGTATACGGAATTTACACAATTTTTCCTGCAAAGAAAATTTACCGAATTCGCATAGAATACAGGTATCAACATTTCAGAACCTTTATTCTACTGCACAGATAAATTCCAATTTCACAGAAAAATCCGGTCGACTAAAAACACAGTCGAATCAAAAATACCCGGACGAAAATCTTCAAAATATAGTCAAAACGTGCACACCCGGCACGGCAACGATATACAAAAAGTTACGCGGTAAAAACTGAACCGTTCAAAAGATACGGACGAAAATCGCTAACGGAAACAAAATCCGGACAGAAAATACCGCCAAACACGACGGTTCTGAAAATTGAGAAAGGCGGAATGTGCCTTACCTCGTGCACAGCAATTTCCTCAACAGTCACTTCGATCGAAAACGGCTCCGCGTCGTCCGAAAATCCACTTTTGCACAAAAGTCCACGACTTTCTCTCTCCTCGGCTGATATTTTCGTTTTATTTGATTTTCTCTCTCCTCAAAATGACTGAAATCAGCTTTATAATACACAGATCGGCCCGGCCGATCGCAGCATCGTCCCGGGACGATCCGACCAAAAGGATCGGCCTGGTCTCCCTTCAGGGCTATTGCATGGACGATATTTTCTACAGTGCCGATCGGCCTGGCCGATGTCTCCAATCGGCCTGGACGATGCCTGCAGAAAAACACCTGGAGCAAAACTGGGCAAAATCTGGAGCTGATTTCCACTGATCGTCCCAGGACGATCCCAGATCGTCCTGGACGATACTGGAGCAGATCTTGATATTACAGGGTCGACTACCTCCTCTGACTAAGTAGACCAGGGACCACGATGGCCCGGGACGACGAACCATGGGATCTTGATCGGGTCCATCATCAATTCCCCCACCATCTGCTTTAAGTATGAGATGGTGCAATTTCTATTTAAATATCAAATCTTCCAACCCAAATTCCAAATCTAAAAACCCAATTCTTCAATTCCCAAATTCAAACTTTCAAATTCCTATGCCCATTACTGTTACTATATGCCAGATACCACGTATCTCTATACGTATCTGATTGACGACTAGCCTTAATCGAAAGTTCTCTCTCGTGATCGGGAGGAATAATTAATTATAGGGCTTGCGCCTGCATGCGGCCACGCGCCACGCGGCCACGTGCTGTCCCTCACAGGCTTGCACGCCGTACGCCCGCATGCGGCCACGCGCTGCCCTTGCCCTACTCGCGCAAGCCCTCGCTTCCGCCGTCCGCCCCCTCGCGTCCGCTGGCCGCTGGCAGAAGCCAAAATCCTGGTCGGGTCCGGTCAACCAGACAGCCCGCCGGGTCGGGTCCGGGTTCAGATTTTCGACCCGTTTGAACCCGGGCCGGGTTCGACCCGAACCCGACCCGTGACCCGAAATTGACACCCCTAGTGGGTGGTAGCATTGCTGACAATAATATGCATTAATATTATTTACAATGATGACATCATTGCTTTCGGTATAGAGATTTTAAAACTTTTGAAGTAAAGAATTTTATGTATAGAAATTTATTCAATTCAACCAAAAATCATAACACTCATTGATTATATGATATTTGTTTTTTCGTATTTTAGTATTTTGGTGATGCAGATTCTAGCAATTTTGGGTTCATTGATTTATCTGATTGAGATACATATTTTTAACCCAGATTATTATTACATATAATATTTGATTAATATTTGATACGTCATCAAAAATTTATCTTGATCGGGCGCGAATCTCGATGCAAAATCAAGTTGGAAACTTCAAAAATTAATTCGGGAACCACTTGAACTCCGATTTAGCAAACTTACAGTCGAACTGAGCGTCTCGGAAATACGAACCCAACGACACCAAATTCAACTCGATCCGAGTCCAAATGGGTCCGAATCATGGACCCGAAGCGCTGTTGGAAGGTTCAAACCGCGATTTGAGATACCAAACGGTCTCCGATTTTAACGAGCTTATACTCAAATCGAACGGCTCGACGAGACGAATCCAACGAGCCCAATATCACCGAATTCCGAAATCACTAAGGCCTCCAAATGCCTGACGAACGGTCCATGATCAAGGGGTTCAATATCGGCCGTCCATCCAACCACTCCCCATTTACCCTTGATCTCTCACCTATTTACAGGGCATGCCACTCCTTAAAATCTATATATAGACCCCTCATTTCTCTTGAAAGAGGGGGCCAAGCAAGAAGCAAGAAGAGAAGAGGAGAAGGAAGAAGCTCCTCCTCGACCACCGCCGGAGCCTCGCCGGACCACCGCCGGAGCCTCGCCGGACCACTACATCAGGGCCCGATGTTAAGGCCCGACGTTCAGGCCCGACATTCTGCTCAAGTCCCGACGTTCTGCTGAAGGCCCAACGTTCTGCTCAAGACCCGACGTTCAGGCCTGACATCTTCATCTGAGGCCCTCACTTTCGCCAAAGGCCCTCACCTTCGCCAGAGGCCCTAACCTTCACCAGAGGCCCTCACTTTTACCAACGTCCTTCACCTTCGCCAAAGACCCTTACTTTTACTAACGGCATTCACCTTCGCCAAAGGCCCTCACTTTTACCAACGGTCTTCACCTTCGCCAGAGGCCCTCACCTTTGCCAGAGGCCCTTGTCTTCGCCGGATCATCATCAAAGGCCGTGTGCTCCACCAGAACATCACATGAGGCCCAGAATTCCGCCGGACCACTACTTGAGGCCTTGAGCTCCACCAGGCCACCACCTGATGCCCACAGTACTCCCAGAATACTGCTAACTACGGTCCTTCCGACCTCCGTCGCCTACTATGGTCTGTCCGACCTCCATCAACAGACAACGGTCTTTCTGACCCCGGTCTCCTGCCGACTACAGTCCTTCCGACCAAACAAACATGTATATGTAACTCCTACCATGTAATGCAATATATATGATGTATATTTGCTACATCAATACAAGGCCTTCTCCAAAGGAAGGGCCTCATTTGTAATCGACCGCAAATACTAGTGGATTCATTCAAACTGGGTCAGTCCCCGTGGTTTTTTCCCCTTTTCAGGGGTTTTCCACGTAAAAACTCTGGTGTCTCTTGTGAATGCTACACCCTCTCACTTATCTGCTTGTGTGCTGGATCTTCATACAATGCTAAGACGTTAAATCATATATTTCTCTACCGCCGCGAATATTCCAGGACGCAACAATATTATTCAAATAATTTTGGATGTATATTCATAATAATCAAAATAAAAGCCAAGAATTAAAATCATGCAAAAGTAAATAAAAATAATTTTAATAATTAAAAATAATATTTTTCAAGAGAGTCATCAGCTGAACACTAATTCACGCCACTGAGAATTTTGGACAAATATGCATATTAAAGTTGAAGATTTGGGAAAATGTCTACCCGAAAATTTTCAAACCCGGCCTGGTTCGGGTTAGGAATTTCGACCTGTTTGTAAAATCGGGTGGGATTTGGGTTGATCCGGAAATTCGAAATCAACCCGATTTGCCCCATTTTTAATTGATTTGGGAGGGTTTTAAAATATTGCTATGAAATAAGCAAATGATATTTTCAAAAAATAATAAATCATGTTGTCCAAATTGAATTAAGCTTGACTTATTTTAAGTTGAATGGAGCAAATCTTATTTTAATTCGATTTATGTTTAAATAAATTGAATTAAATAAAAAAAATATTAGTAAAACACACTCAAAGCAGGTCAAATTTGAGTCGGATCAGTTCCGGATGGAACCCAAATCCATCTAATGACATGATATATATATATATATATATATATATATATATATATATATATATATATATATATATCTCCAATGTATAATACCAAAATATATTATCTGACCTAAGAGGTAAACGATTAAAACGTGCGCAGGACCATGTAGCGCATTGTATAGCGAAGCATCAATCAGTCAATGCGTCAATGGCGCAATGAGAAATTAAAGGTCGTTAAAAACGTTGAGGCTATTTTGACATGTGCTTCCACGATTTGACCAACCAACGACAATTCTGATGATGAATTAATCGCACGAATTTCAAAGTAATCGTATGGCTACGATGCATACGCTTGTCCATCTTTGACGGGTCTACGACCTCGTGCGATTAATGAAGACAAGTTCAATATAAATCTCTAGAAATTTTAATATTATTTAATTTTTAAATAAATTAACTTATTATGAAATAAATTGATAAATAGTGGCTTAGCATAGGCAAATTTCTCCACCTGGCGGCTCGGTACAGGAAGAGCCACAATTGCATATGAAAGAGGCCCCACCATTTCAGGTATTGTCACCGCCAAGTGAACTTCGCTGCTCACCGAGAAGCGATTTTCTTCAAGGTCAGTTTCTTTTTGTTGAAATGCCTGAAGGTGGAGCGGTGACCAGATGCAGATGCCGCGGGCCCCAGCCCTCACGCGGTCTCCCAGCTTCTGTACTCGCACTATACTCCCACTAACTTATAAACCCTTTTTCCCCCTTTTTCTCTTCGTAGCATCCATCGATAGATCATTAATTGCTGCTGATTTTCTTCACATCTCTTTGGATTGATCTCACTTCTTCTTCTCTTCTATTGCTCGATCTGCAGCTTCAATCACATGGCAGAGATTGAGAATCATAGCCCGTCTCTGTCTAAGCCATACCAAATGGGTCGCTTCCGCCTCTCACATCGGTGAGCTTTCTTCTCTCAGTTCCTCATTTGGATCTACTTTTAGGGTTACGCGGTAAAATGATTTTGTTCATTTTTTAACAATTTAATGATTGATTTTATTGTTTGCTGCATTTTTTGGAGAATTTATAGGAATTCAGTTTTTGAGTTCTTCCGTCTGCGCTAATGGCGGATCTTACCCTTCTATTGTATTTGATCTCTATATTTATTCTAAAACCGTTTGAGTTGATGTAAGTTATGGTTTACAGTATTGATATACGAGGCTGATAAGTTTTGGGCTTCATTTTCAAATTTATATGGATAATTTATACTATTATTAGACTATATTTAGGAATAATTTCATGCATCCTTTGATATTTATTTGAATTTTTTTATGGTACAAGTATATATTTGGCTATATATATATGTAAAAATAAAAAATAAAATAAAAAAATTTCAATAATAAAAAATATATTGGTAAATGAATTGTAAGGAACTTTGCTATGATTTTGTGCATATTTTAACATAATATTCCCCAATAAACTCAAGAGTGTAAAAAGTTCTATGTTTGAAAACAGTAATTATCGTTAAAAATGTTCTTATAAGTAGGGAGAACTGTACTCATGGGGTATCTAAAGAGGGTGTTTTTCTCCGGCAACCGAGTGATGTCGAGGCGACGAAGTCAAAGATGATTTCAGGGAGGAGACGTGCGCGCGGAAGGCTAGTAGGTGGAGTTCGCGCGTGCGATTTGATGGGATGCGTGTGCGGATGGCGGTCTTGTGAGTACTCGTGCAAAGCAGGGGTGCGTTTGAGATTGCGGGTAGCAAAGCCAATGACGCCAGGCTTGTCAATAGAAATGCAGGGATAGTTTGTGCGCTCATAGGAGGTTTGTATGCAAGCGATAGGGTGTGGGACGGATGGAGTTGTTAGGAGGTGTCACATATGGCTAGTTCGTGAATGTAAGATGTTTAGCTAGAGATGATTAATATAAAATGTGGCTCTGATATCATGTTTAAAAGAGAGAGAATGGGAGAAATGCTGAAAATTTAAAGGGGATCTGGTGTTTAATTTAATTAAGCAAAATAGAATAATTAAAATTTTATTTAAAAAAGAGGAAAAGGGTAATTTTTTATGTTTTCATGAAAATGCCATTGATTTTTTATGTTTTCATAATAACTCTATGATTTTTGCGTTCTCATTATTCTGTTTTTGGGATAATTTGCTTCAACACATATGTTTGGGCCTAGTTTTACAGAATTACATTTTATAAATGATTTAAAATTATGTAAAAATTACATTTGGAACCAATTTTATAAATGATTTAAAATTACGTGAACAAAAAATGTTTGGGCTTAGTTTGTTTCAATAAAGATGTTTTGAATGGTCGAATTCGTTTTTAATATTAAGTTTGATATGTCAACAAAATATCCACTTGATGAAGCAAGAATCTCGATGCATTGTTGAGTTGGAAACTTTCAAAATCAAAATTTGAATCATTTGAACTTTAATTTCAGAAAATTTATAGTCGAATTGAACGTCTTAATGAGATAAATCAAACAACACAAAAAAAGTAATATCATCCGAGTCCAAAGGTGCCCAACGACATGTATTTCTTTCTCCATTGTGGCCTTGAAATTCTTGAATGCTTAATGGACTTCTAAATCGTGTTTAAAGAAATAAACCCCTATTTTCTCTAAAAATCATCTATGGAAAGAAGGAAGTAATTGTTTTTACCAATTGAGCTAGGCTTGATCGGTTCAACCATGCATGTATGTATGAGCTCTTGTGTCTTTTGAGCACTTTAACTTTGACTTTTTTAAAAGCTCTATTGAATTGCTTTTTGAGTAAACATCCTTCACAAAGTTAATTAGGGTGGTTGCTGCAGGGTAACCCTTATCCTCTTCTTAGATAATAACTATAGTCCTCCAAACATGAGATGATTGAAACAAAAGTGTCAACGCAAATATGTATATGCAACATGTCTTGAGATATTTTGTAGTATCATTTTCAATCCTCAAAGAAGATTATCTGGCTTTTTTAACTTAGTAATTTAATTCCCTTTTACATATCTTGTAAAAAGGCTATAATCTTTCATATGTGTAGCTTATCTCTAAAATTTGGTTCAAACTCAAAATATTATTTTTTGAATTAAGCTTATAATAGAAATTTGAAATGACTTGATTGTGAAGATCTCGGTAGAGAGAGAAGGAGAAAGAGCGAAGGCCAAGAAGAGGAAACAGAGATTAGGAAAAACTAAAACTTCATTCCTTAACATTTGGCATACAGGGCTTTAAATAGATATCTGATACAAGAAGGTACAGACGTAAATATTAGCTAATTTAGACTAATGGTATCTTGACACGTGTCCTCTAACAGTCCCCCTCAAATTGATCATGAGGTGACCGAATGGTCAATTTGTTTCGTAGAGTTTGAAACTGTTTGAGCGGGAGCGATTTGGTAAGAACATCGGCAAGTTGGTCGGTTGAGCTGACGTGATCGATCTGTATCTCTCCGTTTTGAATGTGCCCGCTTATGAAATGATAATCTATCTCGATGTGCTTGGTTCGAGCGTGAAAAATCGGGTTGTTTGAGAGAGCAATTGCAGAGGTGCTGTCACAAAAGATTGTCGTCGGAGCAGTTTGAGGAATCTGAAACTCAGTTGCAAGCCGGCGAAGCCACAAAATGTCAGACGTGGCGGAAGCTAGAGCACGATATTCCGCTTCCGTGGACGACTTGGCGACCGTGTGCTGTTTCTTGACAGTCCAAGAGACAAGGTTGGGTCCGAGAAAGACGCATGATCCCGTTGTGGATTTCCGATCGGAGGGATCGGACGCCGATGCCGCCCAGTCGGCGTCCGTGTATGCACTGAGCTTAAGATCGCCGCAGGTAATTGGTAAACCGAAAGTGATAGTTCCTTTGATGTACCTGAGCAACCTCTTGAGAGCATGAAAATCGCAATTTCTGGGTTTATGCATTCTTTGACAAATAGTATTGGCGGCGAAGGCGATGTCCGGCCTTGTTATTGTTAGATACTGCAAAGACCCGGCGAGTTTGCGAAAGAGTGTTGGGTCGTTGAAGTCTTGATCATCCTGGTGAACGGTATGTTTTGAAGCCATCGGTGTCCGGGCAGGTTTGCAGTCGGAGAAACCTGCAGTTTGAAGAAGTTCATGTGCGTAGTGACTTTGAGATAAGAAGTAAGAATTGGAGTTTTTGATCACCTGAATCCCGAGAAATAGGGACACGTCGCCGAGCTGTTTGAGACGGAAGGCCGAGTTGAGCTGGCGGAGGACTTCTTGAAGCTTGGTATGGCTATTCCCGGTGATCAGAATGTCGTCCACGTAGATGAGAATGAATAGAGTGATGCCGTTGGTAGATAGGATGAACAGCGAGGGATCGGCTTTACTGTGAGTGAACCCGAGAGTCTGAAGGTAGGAGGTAAACTTCTGGAACCATTGACGGGGAGATTGCTTGAGTCCGTAGATGGATTTATGGAGCTTGCACACGTAGTTGGGATGTTGATTATCTGTGAACCCAGGAGGTTGTCGCATGTACACTTCTTCGGGTAAGTCCCCATGCAGGAAAGCATTGGAAACATCGAGCTGAGTGACTGGCCAGTGATTGTTTGTGGCGATGGTGAGAAGCAGCCGAATTGTGACCATTTTTGCCACGGGGCTAAATGTCTCGGTGTAGTTAACGCCGAATTGCTGGGAGCAGCCTAAGGCGACTAGACGAGCCTTGTATCGGTCTACGGAGCCATTCGGTTTCAGTTTGGTCTTGAAAGTCCATTTGCAACCAATTATAGGTGTGTCGGACGGTGGTGGTACCAGCGACCATGTCCCTTGTTGTTGAAGCGCAAGGTATTCGGATGACATAGCCAGTCTCCAATGCTCGAATTTAGATGCTTGAGCGTAAGACGTCGGAGAATGCGCTGAGGTAGCAGTCACGGACAGATCAAAGATTGGTTTTGGTTTCGTGATACCAGAGCGCAGCCTGGTCTGCATAGGATGCAATACGGGAGTAGAGCCAGAGGACTGAGCGACAGGTTCTAAAGGCTGGATGACCGGGGAGGGTAGCGTGTGTTGATCAGTAGGTGGTATTGATGTGGGTTGAGCAGTAGCTGGCTGAGTTTGCTGAATGGTGGAGTTGGGCAGTAGAATGAGAGGAGAGGTATAAGAGCCTGTAGCGGTTGTGACGGTTGGCATTGAAATCAGCTTGTAAGGGAATTGGTTCTCATAGAACTTCACATGTCGTGATATATAAACACGCTTGGTGTTAGTGTCGAGACAACAGTATCCCTTATGTTGTGAGGAGTAGCCCAGAAAGACGCAGGACTGAGAGCGAGGTGCGAGCTTGTGTTGCGTATACGGACGGGTCCAGGGAAAACAAAGACAGCCGAATGTGCGAAGGTGATCGTAGTTAGCTTGACGACCATGAAGACGTTGATAAGGAGTGGTGTTGGCGATGGAAGAGCTTGGCAGACGATTTATAAGGTAATTGGCGGTTGAGACAGCCTCCGCCCAAAAATGATTCGGGAGATTGGCAGCGTGAAGCAGTGTGCGTGTGATGTCCAATAGGCGCCTGTTCTTTCGTTCGGCGACGCCATTCTGTTCTGGCGTGTGCGGACAGGTAATTTGATGTTGAATTCCTTTGTGCAAGAGAAAACTGCGGAAGGAATGGTTCATGAATTCGCCGCCTCCGTCCGTTCGAAGGGTGGTCACGGTAGTGTTGAATTTGTTTGAGATAAGATTGTAGAATTGCTGAAATTTGTCGAAAGCTTCATCTTTAGAATTTAAAAGATACAACCAACAAAATCGTGAAAAATCGTCTATAAAAAGTATAAAATAACGAGAGCCATTCATAGAAGAGATCGGTGCAGGTCCCCAGATATCTGAATGCACCAATTGAAACATTTTAGTGCTTGAGGAATCGCTTTTTGAAAATGGTAATTTGTGACTCTTTGATATATTGCAAGAAATACAAGGAGTAAGAGAAGAACTACAATTCGATATACTAGTGTGGACCTCCGAAAGAACACCGCGCGAACGGGTCGATTGGAAGGGCAGATTGGATCGTGCATACGACTGACCATTGGGGATAGAGGCTGTCGCCAACACACCTCGATGGGTAGTAATATACATAACCAAATCACGGGTTTCCCCCATCCGATATGAGAGATCGAATGGGGTTTAGTAGATGTGGGATCAAGTTTCCCACGGGCGCGAGCCCCCGTGGTTAATTACATCCCAGGCCGGAGCCTGAGAAAACTCTCGATTAAGGATCATACATTATCCTCTCCTAAAGTGGGATTAGCACATGGGTATAGACTAGGAAATCCTATCCAAGAGGAAGAAGGGTCCGAAGGGGTGAATCAAACATACATGGCTCATACCAGCATTCGGAGGCTCTAGGGTACTAAATAGAAACTGGAGAAAATCAAAGTCAGGCATCCGATCACATGCGTGAGAGAAAAGATGGAAGTGGCGTCATCCTGTGACGCAGATAAGTAGGATTTATGGCTCCTGAAGAGGGAATCTACCCACTATTTAAGCCTACTACGAAACCGAGTGTAGTAGCCTTGAATCCTAGATCTAGGTTAGGCTTTAGTGTTCGACGAGTAACACTAAGGCCCGTGTCCTAACTAATGCAATGCCAAATCTGGACTTAACCCGGCCTGGATGGGGGAGCCAGCTAACCACCTAATCGATTCAAAACCATGTTGTCCAGTCAATTATGAAAGATGGGTAGGTAGTACAGTTATTGGGAATAGGACCGACATCTAGAGGATTTCCTAAGTGGTCCTGGACTTATGTGGGTTAGATGCTCCTGGCTAATGCAATTAAATTTTAATTAGTTGGTTATTAATGCAATGCATGCTAGTTGAATCGTCAGCTCATGAATGCTATATAACTTTAAAAACAGGCTTATAGAAAATAATTTTTTGAAAAGACTGAGTCTCCCTAGGTCCGGCACTTCATCCTCATAGGCCAGATTATCCGGACTCTACCCGCAGGCAGGGAGATGTCTTATAAGAAGGAGAGAGAAGATGCAGTAATATGCATGCGACCCCGGACGATTCCGGCAGTTCCCTAGGTTCGTTAGATTTCTATGTTATTTATAACTTAAAATTTTAGAAATTAGTTACGAGTATAAAAATTTTATAGTCCTTAGAAGAGCCTACGAAATCCAGGCGAAAACAAAAACGACATGCAAGAAAGAAACCTAGAAAAGCAGGCAATTTCTACTGCACAATCAGGTAAACACATCAATATAAATCCAAAATAATCAACTAAATGGCCATAGGCAAATTGCCCTTATTACACCCCAGATATACAGAAAATAAAGTGGCCGGGCTCCACTGCCAACAACCCGGATTTCTAAGCCTATGACATACGCCAACAACTTTGAGTGGGATATTGGGTCTTCAAACCTTTAGTCTTCTTTGGATATCTTCTCCTGGGACTTCTTGGATCTCTCCTCCTTGGACTCCTTGAATCTCTCCTCCTTAGACTTCTTGGATCCGTCGTGGCTTGAATATCCAAACGAAGAGACAATTCTCCCCAGCAGGGGTGTATTGCCTTTTCTCTTTGGATATCTAAAGCCATCCAACTCAGTCTTCCAAATGGAAGAAGACTCTCCCCTTTAGGGATGCCTTCTTCTTTTGGAGTCTGAGTTGGATAAGAATATCCCGACTCATAGTTGTTTTCACAACTCTTAACAATTATTACAAATAAATTTACATCCATTTGAAAAGGAAAATTCTAGACTCCCTGCATGGTTATCCTAAATAAAATCTCAAGCAGTTTATATATATATATAAAAAAATGCTAACACCATTGACCCTGTGCCAAGCCATGCTCTTAATTTTGAGGGCTAAGCAGCTCCACCTGTGCAATTATAATTATTAATTTTAGCCCTCATTTTTATTTGGGGGAAAGCTGAGCAAGCACCTGCATAAAACATTATTAGAAATCACTATAATGCTCCCCCCTTTTTATTAGCTTGAGCATGGCCACCTGCACGGAAGAACAGTATATATATGACGTTCCTAACCTAGGGGTAGATCTAGCGCTCATCACATCACAGAGTACAGAAAAAGTGAGCAAACACACCAATCATTTTTCAAACACATGCAATGAAAATCACGGAAAGCTCCGGCACACAGCAGAAAAATAAACCAGCGGCCTACCTAGATCACTTTTTTATTTTTTTTTTTTTTTATTTTTTTTTTTATTTTATAGAAGTGGTGCCCTAGCAAACAATTGATCTATGGTGTGTGTAAGGTTGGTGTGGTTTGAGTAGATCCTGAGCAGGGTAGTTGTTAAAGTTATCTAGAGTTCAGGTATGTTGGGAGTCTGAAAAAGGGTATTTTTGATTGTTAAAATTCAAATATTAATGAATTAGGATGTATTTTAATTATTTCAGTTTTGTTGATCAGTTTTAAGAGCTTATGATATTCATATTTGAAGTTTAAATTGCATTAGCCAATTTTGGAAAGCTCCGGGTCCTCTAGGAACTAACGAGGTGTCCAAAAAGTCACTATGGGAAATAGCTAAGTTCAGGTATTCTATCACCTTAGGAACATCCCCCCCCCCCCCCCCCCCCCCCCCCCCCCCCCCCCCCCCCCCCCCCCCCCCCCCCCCCCCCCCCACCCCCCCCCTCTCCTTAATACGAGTAGTTAGACAGGTAGTACACTGAAATCGGAGCTTCTCTATCCAAAGTTATGAATTTTCTAAGTTTCGGGCCCTAAA